>JAUZST010047004.1:0-52426 GCA_034779995.1 Parotocinclus haroldoi | reverse complement strand
TGGATATAAATATAGAGATATATATATATATATAGATATGTGTGTGTAATTTGAACAGCTGCGCAGGGGGTGGTCTGTGTGAGTCTTTGTGTGTCTGTGTGTGTAGGAGATCCTCTTTCAGATGAGTCAGGATGAGAGAAGCAGACAGTGCCAGGCTGGGGGTTGAGTAATGGACAATATTATTCTACACACTACCACAAGATGCATCTTGCTTGGGTTCCTGTCAGAATGTCTCTCTCATTCTGTCTGTCTCTTACATACACATACTGTCTGTCTCTTTGTGACTTCTGATATTGATCTATAAAACACAGTGATGCATCACGCTATTGCAGTGAGAGTTCCAAGTTGTTGTATTGAATACGTAAGTAACATTTGTAGGCTGGAAAGTGCGCAGGCACGCACACAAACGCACACACATACAGTGGGGAAAATAAGTATTTGATACACTGACAATTTTGCAGGTTTTTCCACCTTCAAAGAAAAGAGAGGTCTGTCATTTTTATCGTAGGTACACACTGTGTGATTTTTAAATAATTAATTTGCATTTTGTTGTGTTGAATAAATATTTGATACAATTGAAAAATGGAGCTTAACATTTGGTACAGAAACCTTTGTTTGCACATCCCACGATACATGACCCCATCCATCCTGCCTTCAATACGGTGCAGTCCTCTTGTCCCCTTTGCAGAAAAGCACCACCACATTGTTTCCAATGCCATGCTTAAAGGTTGGGACGTTGTTTTTGAGCTTATATTTCTCCTCCTTCTTCCTCCAAACACGGCAAGTGGAGATCTTGCCAAAAAGCTCTATTTTGATCTCATCTGACCAGATAACTTTCTCTGGATCATGCAGGTGATCGAATACTTAATTATGCAGTAAAATGCAAATTAATTATAAAAATATAAACCATGCACGTGTATATGAACACCTTTTTGTGTGTGTATGTTAGTCATGTTTTGGTAATCTGCCACAGTCCACCAGGCTTATGTTTTGGCCACATCTGACCCTAATTTTGGCTCTCGCGTTATACACGAATTAACAGGGAATCAGTTTTCAAATGCTTGTCAACTGTAACCATAACCATTGAGTGGAAGAAAATTAAATTAACAATTTTTTGGAATTGTCCCATTTTTTTTTGACCCATGAGTGTACAAATGTACAAATATCTCTCTCTCTCTCGTTCACTCGCGCACACACACAGAAACTTGCTCTGAAACAAGTTTAAATTAGTTTATTTCTGGAGCCACACACAATGGTGATAGGTAGGGCAAGCGCTCATGAAATTCTCCTCTGCTACTATTTTAAGTGATCAAAAATCTGAAAAGCTCTGCAAATGCCAGAACAAGCTACAAGTTTGTTTGTTTGTTTTTTTTACCAAGACAAATAATGGATATCAAGCCTCTGTTATGTAAATGTTATACTTTTAAGAACTAGATTAATTCAAGCAGCAGGGTTGACAGTATTATGATTTGTAATATGTATGCTTAAAATATCAAGCATGTTATTCTTGCCATATCACCCTTTTTGCTTTGAAAATGTTCTCTGAAAACTACTGATCAAATATGGCAACTGTAAATTATAGGGATAGACTGTAAATGGGTTGAAAAATAAAATTGTTTTCTGTCCACTTCCAGATCTGATAAGCTGTTTGGAGAAAGGAACAAACTTCACTGAAGCTGAGTTCAGGTACATTATCTGAAATATGTGTGGGTTAGGGATGGACTTTATGTAACCGCTACATTTTCCAAAAAAAATATTCAGATTCTGCTGGTCAGTACTAAGGAGTGCAGGGAGCAGCTGAACATAATCAGCTTAATTTTTTAAAATTCATATACACTGATGCTGCATATTTGTATTATTAGTAGGGCTGAGGAAAGCATTGATTCTTGATCTATTGCAATCTGCATTGTTTCACAAAAATCTTTTTTTTTTTTTTAATGTCAATAGACAATATAATGTTGATGGACAAACACAAAAGATGGAAAGTCAGAAGCAGTGCCACCCCAGGTAGCCTGTTTCACACGTATAAAAAGGAGAGGGGTTGTAGCTGTATAGTACAGTATACAGCTTTAACTGCTGCTTCATAACATAGACTCAACGAAGACAAGCAAACGATGTCAGAGCTTCCATTCAACTCAGAGAGGGGGAAGCAAATTACAAACTGCATTGTAAGTTAAGTATAAGTCTATGCGCTTTCATGCTATGTTCATCACTTTGGAACCGCGATACTACGTGCCATCTTGAATATATATTATGCTAATCATAGGCTAGAAGACTATGACAAGCCTTAATAGTAATAAGTCTGACACTTTCTCACATTTAAAGACGAGTAAAGAAAAAGGGAAGAAAGACAGACAATGCTCTTAAGTTCTTTCCGTATAAAGTTTTGTCTAGGACAGTGAAATGCACTTTACCTCATTTGGTGTAATGCTGTCTTTACTGACACGGTGATCCCCACAATCTGCAACAAAACCAGTCATGGAGTTACTGGGAGACAACATAAATCTTATATAGAAAAAATACAGAAAGGTGCATAGCTAATTGATTAATCAATTAAGTCAAGTCAAGTCAAGTAGTATTTATTGTCATTTCAACCATATACAGTGTTAACAGTACACAGTGAAACGAAACAACGTTCCTCCAGACCAAGTGTTACATTTAACAATAAACACAACAGACAACATTAAAAGTGACGCAGTGCAAAAAAGACAATAAATACAAAACAATACAACAATAAATACTGGGGAGGATTGGGGAAGGGGAGACACTCCAAAAGTACCAATTTTGGAATTAGTAATTGAATCGCAGCATTCTAAATCGTAATCTGATCGCCTTGTAAGGTCCCTAGTGATTCCCACTCCGTATTATTAGTTTACTATTTTTACCCATTGAAGACATGACAGCATGGAAACTAAATGTACACACTTCATGTGTACAGTATGTGTACAAATGTATTGGAGTCACGCTCCGTGTGAACTGAGTAACTACACTTAAAAAAAAACTTCACACTACATTATGGGTTTTGTCCTGGTCAGTATGACATTTATAACTACACTGCATAATTAAAGATTGACCCAATTGCCCAAATAGCACTGAATACTCTTAATATGAGTAAATGTGCTGGTGGCAGTGGCAAGGAGAATAAGACGGATCCTTGAGGGATGTTGCTCTTATGTGATGTCTTCTGTGGGTGAATCAGAGGCCTCGGGGTTCCGCTTTGAGTCTGTCTAGACAAATGTAAGGGAATTAAGTTGTTTAGTCAATTGGCAGGCATTCTTATCCAGAGCTTATACAGCTTATGCAGTCTTGCAGACATCCTAAAATTTGGCTTTTAAATCCTGGACTTTCTGGGCATTGATCCTGTACCTTAACTGCAGAACCACCACAGTCACCAGCTGTTATTGTTTATTAAAGAACAGATCAGTGGTGAATAAGAATCTTCAGAAAATACACTGGAACAATTTGTTTTCTCTAGATAAAATCTTGTGTGGAAGCCTCTGGGAGTCCATGTGATGTGATTTATTGCAGGAGGTACTGCAGTTGTCTCCATCAAATAAAAAAGCAGCAAATAAGAACTTATAAACAGCCAATACTTTGCTTTTGCAAACATGTTTGCTTTTATTTTTTGCTTTTCATCACTTTATTCACCTTAACAATTGCAAAAGGGTGGAGGGGGTTTGTGTTGAGAAAGTAATGCAGATAAACAATTTGATGCTAAGCCTAAGCTAACTAGAGATTTTTTAATATGCTTGTCTTCTACAGCAGAGGTGGCACATGGTCTTACTTCTCTGGACAGTTTATATCTTTAGTTTTTTGCACTTGTTGATACTTTCAGACCTTTTGTGATTTCCTTATTTTATTATGGAGTGATGTTTGTCTTGCTTAGATCAGCTTTTTGCCATATTATTTTGTATTAAAACATACAATAAAGATAGAATTCTTCCAAATTTGTCCCTTGATATCTGCCTGCATTATAAATGATAACCACAGAAATAAGAGTTTGAAGATTATATACAGTGGGGAAAATAGGTTTTGGGGCTGTGGCTGGGCAACATTGAGTTTAAGCTCCCTCCAAAGATTTTCTGTTAGCTTCAGGTCTGGAGACTGGATAGGCCACTTCAGGACCATGAAATGCTTCTTATGGAGCCACTCCTTAGTTGATTGGCTGTGTGTTTCGGGTCATTATCATGCTGGCGGACCCAGCCATGACCCATCTTCAGTGGTCTTAGTGAGGGAAGGAGCTGGCTGGCCAAAATTTCACAAAAAATGACCCCATCCATCCTCCCTTCAATACGGTGCAGTTTACCTGTCCCCTTTGCAAAGGTTTCCATGCAGTAAGTTGCACATCTGGCTACATGATGTCAACTAATGTTCTTTTGACTGTGTTTAGCAAAGTGAGTGACAAACCAATTAAGATATTAAATATGCTCTATTATCATAGAGGGTAAATATTGCATATCCCTAGTCCTGTCTATTACAGAATTGAAGCGGAATAACAATGTATGTATAGAAACAGATGGACTTCAGTCTATATACCTACGAAGTGCTTCTATATAGTAAGTGGAACAGAAAAAATGGACAGATAGTGTACAAACGGAGCTATACTCAAAGTGGCCAGTGAGTGTATTTTTAATGACAACCACCCTTGTTTTGGATAACACCCTGTTGCATGGATAAAAACTTGACAACTATTATTTACATATTATTTACAAATGGTTTTATATATATATATATATATATATACACACAATGTAGAAATGCGATTTTGCAGTAGGTGTCCAAACATCTGAGTTACTGTACATCTTCACTTTGATATTTTTTCAGTTGTTTTATGCCAAGTCAATAAATAACAGGTAAGTTGAACTAAGATAAAATCAAACTGAAGTGGAACCTCTGGATTTAATTGGTTCCAATTTGCCATTTAAAGTTTGATTTGTTTGAAGTTGAAATAATTATTTGTGGTTGGAAGATCACACCACTGAGTGTCCTATTTAGGGTTCCACTGTATGTACAATTTGGGTAGAGATTGGCATTCTTTCCAGTATTCTCACCTGCACCAGCAATAGTTTCACAATTCAAGATTATTTATCATGCTGTAACACCACGTTTAACGTTTTTAAAATCAAACCGTCTGCTGTATGTGTGCAAATTAGATTTCTTTTGCTTTTCTGTAGTAAGTTCTGTCCTGCGGGGTGTCTGACTGATTTCGACGAGGTGTCTGGAACCATACCCCACGGCTACAGAGATGTATGTACACCGCTTTACGCATCGTGCGCACACACACTGACAAAAGCCTTTTCATCCCATTCTTTCTCACTGTCACCGAGTGATGACCTCATAATGCCTTGGTTGTGTGCTGGCTCATTACTGGCCTCATGCTGATTACCTCATCACAGGCGCGGTTAAGGGTCCTTTAGGAGCCCCGAATAAACTTCTCTTTGGGGTAAATGCTGCGCTCTGGGAAGTACGGAGGGGGAGTCTGCGTGATTCCCTTTGATTCAATTACACGTGTATGTTTTGGGTGGGGAGAAGGAGAGAGAGGGCGGGGTGGGTAGAGACAGAGAGAGAAAGAGACCGAGACGGAGAGAGTCTGTCCGGGAGAAGTTAGTTCAGTGTTTGGCTGAACAATTTGGTAATGCAGACCAGCTGACAACAGAGTACTATACAGCTACACAATCAGTATTAGGTTTTATGTCATAGTGTGCTTAAGAGTCGATGTGTGTGATTTGAGGAAGTAGGGTGTGTGAGTGCTCAGCATCTGAAATTGGCCACCTTTTATATTTTGCCAGTAGGAAGTTCATGTTCATGTTGAAACTCGTTCATTGTACCATGTCACAAAGATGCAACTGGATTTGCATCTGTTGAATGGGACGGCCACCAAAGGTCACAATGAAGTCATTGTCATGTTCATAAAATCAGTTTGAAAAGGCTTTTGCATTGCGGCATGGTGCATTGATGTGGCTAAGATGACTATGAATGGTAATGGCACATGGTCAGTATCAGAAAGCAAATAGACTGTGGCATTGAGATTGTGACAAAAAATTGGTGTTAAACGGTCCAGAGTGGACCATTTCTACCAGTTTACTAGAACTGTTGACACAACTCAGGTTGGCTTTATGGATTCATGCTGTTGGTGCCAAATTCCGACCATACAATCTGTGTGCCTCAGCACTAATCAAGATTTATCAGACCAACCTACATTATTAGGTCTTCAGCTGTCTATGTTTGATGTACCTGTTTCTATTTCAGCATCCGCAATATGTTTTTCAAACAGAAAAGGAACCAGCTGTGGTATTCTGTTGCTGTAGCTTACATTGCTCAAGTTTTGTGGGGTTGTGGAGATGCATTCTGCTCAAAATAATGGAACAAGGTGAAATGTTGGATCTTACTTGTTCCTTAATGAGTCCTGGTTCAATATGCCCATTCATAGTGCCCACCACCATGTTTCACATTTCTTCTAGCAGAATGCGTTGTTGTTTTAATCCAGGCATAATGTTACATTTAAAGTTCAGTTTTGGTTTTATCTGCTGACTTTATTTCAGCAAACTCCAGGTGGGCTGCAGTGCTGTTTTTGGATAGCAGTCTCCTTGAAAACCTTGTAATGAAGTTCCAGCCTCACAACAACCTTTGTGTGCGTGTATATAAATATAAGCTGGGCCAAATGTTAAGACTACTGCTCACAAAAATTAGGCGATATATCACAATGAATTTGAAGCAATTAAAAAAGGAGCATTTGATTTCATTAACCAAGATCAGCCAACAACAAGAAACATCACATTATGGGATTTTATTCTTTGAAGCAGAACTGTTTATACTGTGTATGTAATTGCTTGATATCTAGTGTTGTCACTAACTGATACAGTAACACAATAATGAAGACAAATTAAGTCTTAAAATAACAATGAGTTCTATAAATCTTTTTCTGTTAGTATATTGTTGTGTATATGTACATGCACCTTCTAATAAAGGACCAAATTAATTTAATACTCATTAAAAAGGTGTAATTCTGGTAGTTGTTTTGTGTTTATTGGTCTGTGTATATTTAATGACATTATATGATAACAGCAATCTTTCTCTCTGTAGTTGTCTTCCTTGTGTCTGGCTGGCATCCATGCTGGTGTGGTGTCGAACATGCTTGGAGGCAGGATCAGTGTGGTGAGCAGTAAAGGCACCCCACATTATGACAGCACATTGGCCAACAATGTCAGCTCTGTAGCGTAAGTGACTTTGGTTCTAATGCTGTTTACTAACAACTATTCCAGAATGCCCAAATATCCATCTATATGGAATTTTTGTACACATTTGCTGTACCTTTCTGTCTTTGAGAATGCCTTCTTTAGTTGTAAATAGAGTAATTGTACTGTGGGCCTCAGTCTGTTTACCTCTCTCTTTCTCTCACTCCAGAGGGAACCTCTCTCCCAGTCTCTTCACTTTTAAAACCAGCGGTAAGTCTGACTAATATCAGCCTTTTAAGGTATTGCGTTACTGATTTAAGCTCTCTAAGAAAGGTTTTATACAGGAGCAAAACAAGTCTAAATTAAAACTGAGCTGAAGTGTACCGCAGAGAAAGGTGACTAATTTCCTGTTTGTATTTTATACGTTTTACAAAAAAATACCTAAAAGACTTCAAAAGTATCAAGCCACACCAACCATCAAGGGAGCAAAATATTGAACCAAGTTCATTTTAAAGCAAAAACATCATTAAATTAGCTTAATTTAAGTGTGTGCCAAATTGTGTTATCAAACCACTTAAGCAATTAAAATTGAGTTTTGTAATTATTGCATATGCCGATCAGCAAAAACGTTAAATCCACCATCTTCAGTTGGGGTACCCATTAAATCAACGGCCGCATGGATGCTTGAACCCATGTTTTCCCAACAGAACATTATGCAGAGCATCACACTCTAGCTGCTGTCTGATTCCCACAGTGTATCCTGATTCCTTCCTTAAGAAGTAAGAGAAAAGCGTCCTTCAGGTAGTGTCCCTGTGAAGGAAAATAAAACTGCTTATGACCACATTACATTATTAAATCGCGCCAATGTCCTGTTCTGAAACTTGCTTGCCAATTGTATGTGGTTCTGATGGAGGACAAAGGTTAGCATGGTAAACACACTTACTGTTTTGGTTAGGGGTGCTGCACTGTGTGGTCTGGCACATAACACCCATAACCAGCTTTAAACATTTTGCAGTATCTTTTTTGACCATTCAGATCAGACAGGATAGGATTTGTTGCTCATGCGCGCCAGTGAGTGTTGGTTTATGATTTGTCCATCCTCAGACCTCTGTCAAATGGTACTCATCAGGGCCATGAGCTTTGTTTCAGGATGTGGTCTGACCTAGTCCTCTGGCTATAACTGTTAGGGTCAGATTCCTAACTTGTTTGGGTCTTTATTACTGAACTTTATTATTGAAGCTTTAAATGTTTGGCTGAACAGAGTATGTCAGATTTACTAGTGTTTACACTAGTACAGAAAATACATCCATCCTTTATCTCCTGCTTAATCTACATGGGTGCACAGCCGGTGCACAGCCGGTGCACAGCCGGTGCCCACCCGGCAACTCTGGGCACAAGGGCTGGAACAACCTTAGAACGGGTTCCAGTCCATCCGAGGACACACATTAAGGGTCACCTTAAAGACACCAATTAACCTAACACGCACGTCTTTGGACTGTGGGAGGAAACCGGAGTACCCGGAGTAAACCCATGCAGACCCGGGGAGGACATGCAAACTCCACACAGAAAGGACCCAGGCCACTCCAACCTGGGATTGAACCCGGGACCTTCTTGCTGTGAGGCAGCGGTGCCAATTATAATACAATAAATAATATGTAATAATATGTATTAGGGGTGGGGGAAAAATTGGAATTTTAGATGCATCACATTTCGGACATAAACGATTCTGAATCGATTAACAAATATCAATAATCGAGCACACTTGCATCTGAACATGTAGACCAGCTTCTGTTCTTACACAAGAACTTAAACATTAGCTCTCACTGAGCTCTGTAACATCTATTTTGAGTTTAATATTCTTCAAGTATCCGTTTTCTCTTTCTTTGCGCCTTTTCTCCGTTGCGCTTCTCTCAGTCTCACTTTAACTTCAAAAAGTTTCTCGCTTTTGACTTTGAAGACCCGATTTGACGGCAGGGCGGGAACTAGGCAATCATTGGCTGCTGGAGAAAGTACTTTACCCCGATTGGAAAATGATTGGAAATAAACATAGGGAAGATAGTTTATTATCGATCATTAACGATTATCTTGTTTAGTAATGCACAGTTGGTCGTATAGGCTTACAGTCACACTACAAATTTATTAATCTAGGTGATATTTTGATAACATAATATTAGGACTTAATGTTAAGATTTAATAACTGGAACAAACCACCCAGCAACAGGCATTCATTACATCATTTCATATAGCTATATCAGTGTATTTTATTATATTTTACGTATTAATTCAGTATTCAAGTTTATTGTTAAGCGGCCAAAACATTATATAGTTTAGCCTAAACATTGTTTTATGCAGGGAGCTATGTATAAATGTTCTACGTTGGGTCAGAAAGTGATTGAGCTACGTAACGTTAACTAAACTGAGTTAACACTCTACCTAGATTAACCAGTTAGCAGTCGGGGACTCAGCCTCATTATTAAAAGACATAAACGTTAAAACTATCTGATATGAGAAAACATAAACACACAGCTTCCCTGTGTTTATTCCAGACCATTTTCCAATCTGGGTAAAAGTGGTGTTCATCCGCTGACTTAACTCCAGCAGCCAATGATTGCCTAGATCCTGCCCACCCCCCATTAAATCAGGTCCAAAGGTCAAAAGGGAGAAACTTTAAGTGAAAGCGAGACTGGGAGAAATGCAACGGTGAAAAGGCACAAAGAAAGCAAAAACTGATATTTCAATAATTTTAAACTCAAAATAGACAATTACTAACAGAAATATTTTGTTTACACACCTAGATTTGTTGTTTGACCATAAGAAAAAAAATCTAGTATACAATAGTGCTTCTATTGTTTTGTGACATGGGTTTAATTTTGAGATTAAGACTAATGTAGTTATTTTTTTTATTTTTTAAATAATGCTTTAAGGCTGCACTTTGAGTTTTTTCTGTTATCCTTTTCACTTTAGTGCAAAAGGCAAACATGAACACTGACTAAGTTAATTTGGGCCAAGGGGGTAATCTGTCAGCTTTATTTTGACTGAAAGTCTGATTTTGCATTAGAGTGGAACTATGAGGGTGAGTGGCTTGCAGGTGCAATGAAACAGAAATACTTTCTGAAGCAGATCTGTGTTTTTTAGGCTGCTATGGTACACTGGGCCTTGAGTCAGGAGTGATCAGTGACACCCAAATTTCTGCTTCCTCCGTGTGGGAGTGGGGTCCTCATGGTGATAAGCCTTCTGTATGGGCAGCTTCAGGGGCACGACTAAAAAGGCCAGGGCTTCCATGGGGAGCCACCAATTCAGACACAAAACAATGGATACAGGTGGACCTGCGGAGAGAGAAACAAGTAACAGGTAAGAGAGAGTGAGAGATGAGGATGAGATGAGAGACTATAAATTTTAAACAACGCATGACAACCACTTGTTTATTTCCTAGGAATCGTCACCACTGGCTCCACTCTATCTGACTACCAGTTTTTCGTATCTACTTATCGTGTGCACTACAGCAGTAACGGACAGAACTGGACAGCCTATCAAGAAGCGGGCTCAAATCAAGACAAGGTACACTGTACTGCATATGAGGGCTGTTCACATGGCTTGTACAGTTTTTTTTTTTTTCTTATATTTTTATGGTGTCATTGTTAGTCACTAACAACCTGTTGACTACATTAAAGGGCTTTTTAGTACTAGTTGGTTCATTTTCGGCTTTTTATTGTTCATAAACAAGCAAGAATTGATTTAGCCCATGGGTTGTTTTGGAGCTCAGATAAAAGCTTAAACTGAATGGGGTACTAGCACATCACTAAAGGCTTGGAAGGGCTACTGTTGCAGCACCAGGGTATGCTTCCTCTTCTAGTCTATCTTCACCAGTGGTCAGGTCTTTTGGCCCCCACTGTAATTATAGACAAACATTTCTGGACACTCAAAAACTGACATCCAAAACATGGGCATTAGTATCCACCTTTGCTGCTATTTTACCCTTAAGATTTTGAAACATCGGTTTCTGATGTTAGGCAATAAGCCCTGGCTCTCTTCTGGCATTTAAGCACACTTTCAAGGTACATGGTGGAGTGGTGAGGTTAAGGTACTGTGCAAGCCAAATTATCAATAAAAGTTGGCAAACCAATTCTCTATGGATTTTTTAATGACAGAACATTGAAGAAGCTACTTGCTAGAAGCTAGAAACCTATGAATGTATCATATTGAGTGACTGGGGTATCAGTACAACCCATTCAACAGCCACTGTTTGTTTATGGAGAATCCAGAAATGCTTATGTTATGTTATGTTATGTTATGTTATGTTATGTTATGTTATGTTATGTTATGATTGGGTTACAAGTGAGTGTTGCTGAAAAAGCAGAGCTCAATAATTAGATGGGGTTGCTAGTAACTTTTGTCTATATAGTATATTTTTGTATGATAGTCTTACTGCATTCATGCTGCCACCCTTTTGTGGCTGTTAAATAGTGCACAATTGAGAAATGTAATTGTGTAAAAGAAAATGTGCTGGAAAAAAAAAAAGAAATGCTATATGGAAAACACAACTGACAAATTCTGAAGCTTACATAAGACTTATCTAATGGATGCAGCACTATATACAGGAAATGTGGGAAGAAAATCACACACAATTTAGTGGTAATATCAGATGTCTTTTTTTTGGTTTGTTTATTTTAATTCTTTATTGTTTATATGTTAAGAGTTTATCTGCATAATGCTGTAAAACTTCCTCATTCCTCACATTTATGTCTTTACATATTTATTTTATACTATCATATTTTTCATATTAGTGTTTTTGTTTTATTGAATGGACTGGCATTTTATTATAAATCTAACTCCACAAAAGACTGATTTAATATTTGTTTTGGTTTCATCTTGCAGTCCGGTGTTGCTTTACTTTTGGTTTTGGCCGACACAGATGTAGTTATGTATCACTGCTTTTATATTTTATATTTTTTCAGTTTTTGTAAATTATTTCTATTGTGTTTTGATACTTTTTATTACCAGTGCAGCTTGGCATTTGTTTTGATGTGAAGGGTAAGGAAAGAGGTGTGAATTGTGGCTCTGTAGTTTTAAGAGTGCTGCTGTTTAAGTGCACTTGCTGGTTGTTAATAATGCATAGCCATCAATTGACCAAGAGCTTAATGAGAAGCTCATTGATTGCTTTGTTTTAAAGGATGGCTGCAAACTATTATCATGACAGTGATGCAGTGCTGTGTTCCATGCACTCTGGTAGCATCAATTGGGTTGAGTGAATGAATGGTAAATCTGCTGTGTAAATCTGCTGTTTTTATGTTTAAATCAACAATACAGATTGGGCAGCTGGGCTGAAAGTACACAAAATCATTATAATTCCTAGTGAAATGCTGGCTTTTGGGAGTTGCCCGCCTAGAAGATGAATATGTTCTGTTCGTCATGACAGATTTTCCAAGGAAACACCAACTACCTTCATGAAGTACGCAATAACTTTATCCCACCAATCGAGGCACGATTTATCCGAATAATCCCCTCACAGTGGCACCAGAGAATTGCCCTTAAAATGGAGCTGCTTGGCTGTCAGTTGCTCACAGGTAGGAGGAGTTACACATGTAAACTGAAGATAGATTTTAAGTACAGCTTTAAGTCAAAAACTGTAGCATTATACCTGATGTTTTTGCTCAATCCTTTCATTTTTTTTATTTATTCAGTAAGGCCACGGACATTCTACCCAGCTGATGCTCCTCCTCCCAAAAGAAGCACTGTACCTCCACTACGGGAGAAGACGACACCTACGCCTAACATTCGAAACATCACCATGCCTCCGCACTCTGATAATGGTCAGTAAAAACATGCTACTGACTGTTTGTTCTGGTCTAACATTTTAACACGGTATCAGCGATTTCATCATCTGTTTGGTATTAACAGTACTTATCCGTTTAAAAAAATGGGAGAGTGATAGTGACTCAGTGGTTAAATTCCAGCATTGAGGAGGAGGCTTGTGAGGTCAAATCTAGTCTCCACTAAGCGACCACCCTTGGGCCCTTGAGCAAGGCCTTCACAATGAACTACTCACCTCAGTTACATACTGTGATACTGTACAGTGGGGGTAGGTGATATGCCTGCTTTAGATCATGAATGATTAAAGTGTAACCACAATCTGCCTTAACGGAGAGATTGCAAGAACCATAATTCCTGAACATATTTTATTACATGCTCAGGAAATGATGACATGGCATCCCAAAGTATTTTAACAAACAAGTCCAACTTGCTAGTCTAACATACAGTGTTCCTGAAAGTCTCACAGCCTATTGTGGGGTTCCTGGTATACTTTTGTTTGGTATCATGTCTGTAGCATGTAGCACGTCTGGTAGCATGTCCGGTGACGTGGAATTAGCTTGTTACTAAAGTAATCCATTAATAGTTATGCAGAGCTTTCTCTAAAGTTAATTTTACACAACATCGTGAATGAATTAATGTTGCTTTAAATTCTATATGTACTTTTGTGCATTAATGCTGCCATCTCAAAACTGAAAATGACCTTTGCCAGGGTATTGACACATTCTTGATACAAACTGTTTTTGGCCACTACTACTGATTTATGTGGTCTTAACACTTCAGAACTGTAAATTTTCTCATATTATTATTCTGATAATTTCTGATAATTTAGAATTTCGTTGTACCATGTACAGTGACAATAAAGCTTTCTTCTTCATAATATTTGTTTTTATTTATAATAATATATAATATTATAATAAATATTAATTTAATAATATTTGAACAAGATGGCAATATTTAACACTTTAAATACACCTAAAGTTCTCTGTTAGATCCGTTGTTTTGTTCAGTTATGGTTATTTAGTAAAGTAATTCATTTAATTGCTGTGCTCATATGCCATCTAACATGAAAATTAATTGATATTGTTGTTCGTGGTGTAACTTCCAAACGTATGACCCTTATTTCGAAGTGCAAATAACGTTTCTAAATTATACGTTCACCTTGAGTCAACAGTTAGCTTAGATTCATCCCTTCTAGGGCTGTTAATTACTTTCACAAATTTTCACAATATTTACAATATTTATTTATAAACACTTTTATACAAAGGAAATAAATGTTTATTTTCATATAAGATTTTGGCTGAGCTTGATATATTTCAGTAGAAAATGTATTAATTGCTATCAAGCCAATTAAAAAAAATAGATTGCAAATATAGCAGTTACATCTATGATAAAAAGCAAGATTTATTTGCTCTTATTAGCTTTTCAGGCATGTAACTGCTTGTGATTGTTTATTTCATCTATGGCGGTACTAAAAGATTGAGTCATTTATATTCACTAACATGGAAGTACTAAATCTAAATAATTCAATATAAATAAAAAAATACCAATTCCTGCTTGTGTATATTGTATGACAGACTGTTAAGAGTTGGATTGGCATAAAAGTTGCATGAATTTTAATTTGACTGTTCAGACTAAGGTCACGTTTAATTTCACGTAATGTGAAATTGTAACAATCCTTCTGTATTTGCACTTTCATTCTGTGTCCTGCTCAGCTAAGAGTGTTGTTGTCTCTTTTTTTAAGAAGTGGCATTGGTGGCAATTTTGGTTCCTGTGTTGGTGGGGGTTCTCACAGCTCCAGTGCTGTTAATTGTATGTACCTGGTTATGGAAGAGCAGGTATGTAGACCATAAGTTAATTAATTTCTCTCAATGAATTATTTATTTACTTGCACTAACAGGGTAATAGGGAAAAGTGTGAGCTTTTTATTGCTGTTTATCACAGAAAAATAGCTTTTTAACATACAAAGGCAATTAAAAAGAATTGGTATAGTATACAATTAAAGAGTAGCAGTGTATATAAAACTGGACTTACCATACCAAACATGCTTCATGCTCTATGGAAGCAAAGCTGTCTCATCAGACTTTGAATTTTAAAAGCCTTTGAATTTATTTCATTAAATGGTTTGCATCCGAATTGTGCATCTGAATATTTTTTCACATTGAAGTTTTGCATATGATTTTTTTTTTTTACCTCTAATACTTAATTGAAAAAAATCATCCTAAAAAATTAATCGTCAAAAAATTAATAGGAAACATCTGGGATGAGCAAGGATGAGCAATCGATCCGTCTCTCATCGTAGCAATTGCCAGTCGCTCTACTGACTAGGCTGAAGTTGGCTACTTATTTGCAGCTTCTGATTCGTTTGTCAAATATTTTTTAATGACTTTAATTACTTTGGCTCAGGTAAATTACATATCTTTTATTGAGTACCAATCCTTTATTGTAAGAAAAACCTGTTTTTAGCCTGGCCCAAAGTGATTAAAGTAATTACAGATTAAAACAGATTTTATTATTATTACTATCATCATCATTATTAATTCGTTTGAAGTCACCCAAGAGGAATGTAAATTAAAATTTATTAATGTAAATTAAATTAAATTCAAAGAGTAAATCTGAAATATTTGTTAGTATTCATCTACTTGCAATGACATTACAGTTGAAATAAACTGAAGACTTATCGTATTTTTATTTATAAATGAGATTTTATTGCCTCGGTCTCATACTTTACAGTCACAGTGGGGAGTTTAACATAACACATTCAAATTACATCATCCTTATGACTGCAAGTCTGCAAAAACCACATCTGCACATAAAATAGAGAATGGTGAACGCACCCTTTCAGTTACAGCCGTTTGTTGCCTCAGGATGATGAATAAGGAGGAAACTTCAGCGGGCGAAAAAGACACTGCGAATTAAGAGCCAAACGAATTGGAGGCTGCGAATAAGTAGCCAACTTCCGCCTCATCGCTAGAGCGACGGGCAATTGCTACGATGAGAGACGGATCGATTGTTTATGATTAATTTTTGACTATGATTTTTTTTTTGCAATGACGTATTAGAGGTAAAAAAAAATCATATACAAAATTTCAATGTGAAAAAATATTCAGATGCACAATACGGATGCAAAAAAATGAAATGAAATAAATTCTGATGAGATACATTTGCTTCCATACTTCTCTCCCCACAATGCCTTGGCAATTAAATACATTATCTTTTTCCAACCAGTGTTTTTGCTCTTTTGCACTGCATCTCTTAACATAAGTGTATCATTCTGAATCCTTTTACCTTCCAACACGACAACTTTTCCATAGACAATGTATATTCTTGGATTTTAGTTCGTTTTATTTTGTACTTTTGCATAAAGTAGCAAACCTCATTTTGGAGCTCCATGACACTCATTGACCATGAGAATTATTTATGGCTCACATAGAGTGTAAGATGACCCCAGTAACCACACTAATAACCACTGGACAAGTGTCATCTGGCATATTGTGTTTAAGCTATGAATGGCAACTGCAATGAACGATATCATCTAATAGTTAATGTTAACAGATTACATGTGATATTTGTGCATACTGGACTAAATTGGACTTAAATAGAGGTTGCTGAGGTAGTTTCTGCTTTTGTAAATACTGATTTTCATTACCTTCCGACTAGATGAGTGACTGAAGAGAAATATACTGCTCACAAAAATTTGGGGATATTCTATTATGGGAAATTGCACTTTGAAGTATCTCCTAATTTTTGTGTGCAGTAAATATGGAAGAATTCTAGCACAGACATCGCCCTAATAAATGAATCCAGTCCGAAAGGGGCTAAAGCCAGCTAGCATTCAGCATTTTTTATTCACAGTACATGAGATTTGTAAAATACATAGTTAGACTACAGAATTAATCGACTCTTTCTGTTCTATTTAAGGAAAAATCCAGAAGTGACATATGACCTTCCAAACTGGGATCGTGCAGGTATTATACACACTATAAGCATGTATAAAATATACACTCGCTAAATTGGTTAGACACTGTAAAAATACCTCACAGACCAGTTTATTAGGTATACACACAACTGCCATAATTATTTAATGGCAGGTACTGATAGATTATCAGATATTTTGGTCCATATTAATGGACCTGACCCAGTTGCTGCAGATTTGTCAGCTGCACATCCGTGCTCAACTGGATTGAGATCTGGTGAATGTACAGGCCATCCGAGTACAGAACTAATTTTGATGATCTGATCAAGAATTCAGTATTAGATGATCTGAGCTTGGTGACAACATGCGTTATCTTGCTAGAAGTAACCACCAGAAGATGGGAACACTGTGGTCATAAAGTGTGGTCAGCAACAAGACTGTCTGTGACTGCCTGTGACATCCAAACAATGTTCAGTTGGTATTAAGGGGCTCAAAGTGTGTGGGAAAATATCTCCCTCACCATTATAACCTCACCAGCAGCCTGAACTGTTGATACAAGAGCGGATGGATACATGCCTTTTTTTTTACGCCCAAATTGCTACCCTGTCACTGGAATGTTCACAGCAGAAATCGATACTCATCAGACCAAGCAAGGTTTTTTCCGTCATTCCGCGATTCTGTGTCAGTTGTAACCTCTGTTTTTAGCTAGCGCGAGTGTTACCCAGTGTGGTCATCTGCTACATTTGTTCTGTTCTGCACAACTAGGTTGTAACAAGTGGTTATTCAATGTACTGTTGCCATTCTGTCTGCCTCTTTTTCCTCTAACCCCGGGCAAATCTTTTTCAACCAGAGAACTGCCGCTCACTAGATATTTTCTCTGTTTATGGCCTTTCTGTGTACATTTTTTGTGTGTAAAAAGTTTCTACATAACTTAAATCACCTTTCTCCCCCTTCTGATGCTTGGTTTAAACTTCAGCAGATTTACTTCATCATGGCAGAATAACTAACTGCATTTTGAGTTTCTGTTAGCTTATGAGATATTAGAAATTCACCTAGTGTACCTAATAACGTGGCTGAGAGTGTGTGTGTGTGTGTGTGTGTGTGTTCATATTCGAGCATGTCGTTTATGATACAGTATGGTGGAAGAGCATGAAGCAGCTGTTGCCGTCTAAGCTGGATGGGGAAGAGTGTGTACGTTACAGCTCTACTGCACATGCTGGCCTTCAGAGATCACAGGTTGAGCCTGCAGGTACCCAAACATGTATTTACCTGTTGCAGTCGGTATTTTTACTCTGTATTCTGTACTCCATATGACATATGTCTCAATGTCTCAAACTCTCTTCCTAAGCATATGCTGAGCCATTGGTAAGTGGTACCATGGCCTCACTGGGGCAGAGGTCAACATTTAAGCCTGAAGAAGGAGCTGACCCTGAGTACGACGCCCCCTTGACTCCTGAACAGTACCACGCCTATGCTGAACCCCTCCCAGCCTCGGGAGCCGAATATGCAATTCCTATCACGGTTGACAGGGTCAATCACTTATCAGGAGGCACTATTCCTTTCCGGGGGTGTCTCTTAGTGTCCCAAACAGATAGCACCCAGTCGGACACATCCATGTACGACACACCCAAAAGCTCGTCCGATCAAGCTGTGCCCACAGAGTGCCAAATTTATCAGGTGCCTCAGAATTCCAACAGCACACCATACGAGGAAATGGACTGACCACTGCGAAGAGGTCATTATGTCTGGGGCCACAGCTGGCCACCAAACTCCCAGAACAGCGCACAAACGTGTGCATGTAAGTGCGCTCTTGTGCTTGTAGCTGTATGTGCAGACAGCCTTGTTTTTAGTCTCCTCATGAAGCTTGCCATAGCAGTCCTATCACTGAACTACCACACAGGAATGTCTGAGAGAGGTGACGCAGGCAGGGAGATTGTTTACACTACTGTTTTAACTTGTGTACATGTATTTGTCTAAATGTCTGTATATCTGAATGTTGTCTGATGTTAAACTGTGAGTCCCGACACATTTCCATAAACGCTTAAAGAGGCTAGTCTTAATGTAACGGGAACATTCGAAACCGGGAAACTGTGGCCTCAAGTTCAGTACTAACGGTTCTAGTTCCAGTGCAACAATAACAAAACGTTTTTGGCAACGACGTGACCTAATAGTACTCTGAGGCAGGGCAAGCGACACTGTTTTTTTTTTTTTTTTTATTGTTAATTAGCTCTACATACCATCCACACTACATCATTTAACTCTTCAAAACTGTACCAGCATGGCATTGTAGCACAAACATGGCACAAACACTTTCACTCTGATCAAACAGTGTTTTTTATTAAAGTTAAACTTTGGCCATTTTACCCGTTTTATTTGACAGTTTTAAAATATGGCTGTTTTCAATTCTGTGAACATTTCCTGAGCCTTCATTCTGTTGAATTCCACTGGTATTTGGTATTTACTATTTTACAAAACATATTTGCGTGTATTTCTCAAGCTACAGGCTTAGTTTGTGTAGTTGTACATCTGGGCCTTCTGCAATTAAATTTTTTTTTTATTATTAAATCCTGTTAATAATGGATTTGAATGAATGTTTCAGGTTCTTCAGCTTGACAATTTGAATGACTCAAATTTCACAAAAAACAGTAACAACATATTAAAAGCTGTTACAGTCTGATCAGTTTTTGTGCCAGAATTTAACTTAAACAGCAGTAGAATACATACCTTACAGAATTGGCAGAAACCGTATCAATTGTGTTAAAGTAGTTTCCAAAGTTTGTCTGTAACTAATTTGCAGTTTTTGCAATGAAGACACTGGAGTAATGGCTGCTGAAATATTCATATGTGAAGAATAAAATAGTAGTCATTTTCAGTAGTCATTATTCAGCATTTCCAACATTAGTCTTAAGATGTGACTTAATATCCTTACAGTTGTATGCAGTAATAATTTCAGCAATGCTAATGAAAAGTAATTGATTTAAATACGGTGTGTATGATTTGGATTACCAATGATTACAATTGCATTACATTGTTAGACACATTTTGTCAATAAATTACAAAGATACAATATAATTAACTAACTGATCAATAAGACAAAGCGTAGAAGGTTGAATCTGTCTTGACAAAGGTCGACATTCTTGTTTTACTCTCATCACTGTGACCATGCCAGTTCCAGTATAGCTTGTAGAATGTGACAGAATCCAAAGTGCCATTGGTGCTTGTATGGGTTGATTCTTGACTTATAAGGTACTGAGGAAAAACATTAACTTCATGCACTTGGTTACATTGGTTTCTTGTTTCTCCCTGCACAAGATCCACAAATGAAAAGAAAAATACCCTTAAACAAGCAGTTTGGGGAAAATGACGTTTCTATAATATTCCACTTGTTGTTAATGTAGTAAATGTTCATATAATATTTGTCATTTTTAGGAACAAAGCTATGGTAGAAAACAAGTAATGGAAGTCTAAAATTCCTTGATCTGGTAGTATACATGCAAATCTTGATGTAGTAATCAGTTAGCAGTTTGGTCAAAATATCCAATATCATAATGTAGTGTAATCAAAGTGCAGTCTGGGACAAATCATAAATACACCAGCTGGGCTTATAAACTATATAATACAATTAGCAAGCCCCATGGGTCGCTATAGACACACACATATATCACACTCAAATATTGATTTTCCTGAAACTGTATGAAAACATCCTACAACCTAGCAACTTTTTAAAGTGTGGTAGCTAATGTACACTGCTCAGCAAAATTAGTGGATATTTCAGGATTTTCATGGGATTTTTGTTAACAGTATAATTTACTCCAAATATGAAATCCAAGCGCAATTTGAATTTCACAATATGCCTATTCAGATAGCATAAATATGTTTAATTTATTAACCATTAATATCAGAAGCTGGTGCAATGGTCACTTAATAAAAAAGTATGTGTACCTGTTATCAGACAGTATCATAGCTCAGTTAAGTGACCCGGATTTTAAATATGCATTACAACAAAATGATTTACTTGCTAATATGCATACAAACTTTTTAGAATGCAGTGATGGTTTGAGGGCCTTGCTCAAGGACCCAATAGTGGCAGCTTGCCAGAGGTGGGATTTAAACCCTTAATCCCCTGTACAGCCGCCAGGCCACCACAGACCCACTATAAATAGTGTCGGGATTATTTCTATGCTGTAGTGTTAAGTTGAAAAGCATTTCTAGCTAGGTTTACATTCCAAATCGTATAATTATTATAATTTTATTCCTCTACATGGAGAAGTGAACGTTTTGGAATATCGTAATTTGACGTTATTTAGCAAGGTTTTTTTTCTATGCATTTTTCTAAATGCATTTATTCCGCAGGTAGAAAAGGAACCAAATTTATTAGGCGATGGAAATCCTGCCTAATTGTTTAAGTACATATGTCTAGCTGTAGTGTGCAATACAGCTTTATATTCTAGAATAGAGCTACACTGTTTTACAGAGTTCCTAGTGAAGTGTTCAAATCTACACCTATAACAAAAAGGCTTTTCGTGAAATCAGTGGCATTTTTTTTTCTCTCCAAGTTGCAGTGTCATATTGTATTGCTGAAATTTTACAGAAATGCCAAGTGCCCAAGCCACCAGTAGACCGTGCCTAACATATGCGTGGAAGCACTGTTGTCATAGATACACTGTTGCCTTGGGCTGCCTTGCCAAATGTGACACTTGTGCTGAATTAAAATGAATGAAATGAAGATGTTGGCATGCTTGCCTGGTCAGTTACCAGTGTCTTAAAGTGCATTAGGCTGTGTTCTGGTATCAAATTAAAGATGAAAGGATCATTTCTAATAAGCAGTGTAACGTTCTCTTAACACTACCATGTAGATGTCTATCCAAAGTGTGGATTTTTAATGTTCAGCCGCTGAAAAGAAAACCCATAATGCTGCAGATCTTCTCTTTATCCAAAGTGTGGTTATTGGTACTAAGATGTCAGTTCAACATATTAACCAAAGTAGAATCTCTCACTGGGCTTCTGACACCGTGAACTTTGAGCGTGCATGTGGTCCGTCTCAGCGTCTTACTGTCTTTTTTTTTTTTTTTAATATTCAGGCGCGATCGTGTAAATGAGGATGTTTGTCAGTGCACTATATTCATTTGTTTCAGTCTGCTATTCACTGTTTTCTGATTTCCAGTTTGTACTGTAGAATGACTGTATAGAATGACTGTATAGAAAATGCCAAATTGAAATTTTAATAAAATATAAATACAATTGTTTTTCTCTTTTTTATATAAGCACATATTTTTTTTTATGAGCCCACATTGCAAAAACAGTTCAATACTTTCCGAACAAGAAGTGAGTACCTTTGCATGTATAATGTTCTAATAACTTTAGGCTCTTGAAGATGATGTTGCACAAGGATGATTGGGCTATAAATACCTGCGGGTATAGTATGAAGTATGAAGGAAGTAGCTGAACTTGCAAATGTATTGAAGCGTGCAGTCGTACAGGTAAACCAGCAGTGACAAAAATCCCAGTCCACAGGAAATTCCTTTAGAAATGTGTGGCTATTAAGCTATTAGGTACATTTCAGTGACAGATGATTATTTTAGCATAGTGAGCATAACTAGACAATAGGGGGAACTAGAGAATTAAGTATTTTAGATGAATATTTTGAATTGATCAGTATATTCTGTAATGGAATTGCATCACACATTCTTACCTAGGGAATATTTGGAAGCACGGTGTCACCGCCGCCTAACAGCAAGAAGGTCCTGGGTTTGATCCCAGGTTGGAGTGGCCTAGGTCCTCTGTGTGGAGTCTGCATGTCCTTCACGTGTCTGCGTGGGTTTACTCCGGGTACTTCAGTTTTCTCCCACAGTCCAAAGACATGCATTTTAGGTTAACTCTAAATTGGCATTGTGTGTGTGTGTGTGTGTGTGTGTGTAACTAGTTCCGATATATCTGAAAAGGCCACTGTTGCTGAGAGTGACATTAAGCAAGCCGAATAAACCTAACCTAGGGACAATTTAGAATAGCCAGTTTAATGTTTTGTGATTGGAGGGAAACATAGAGAACTTCAAACTTCAAGCAAAAATTGGAGATATATTGCACCAATACGACATATGTATCGCGTATGACATTACGATATATACCAATACTCTGCCCCTGTACTGCTTAAGAACATTCAAAGACTAGAATGAAGATAAGTGGAAAATGAGTATTATGGAGTTATGTTTTTGGTCCAAACGTGAACAATATGTTATATATGGTCTTAATTTTTGTGAGCAGTGTACATATTCAAACTTACAAAAAAGGTCTGTAATTTTTATTGTAGGTGCACTTCAACTGTGAGAGACAGAAAATCACACGGTGTAATTTTTAAATAATTAATTTGCAGTTTATTGTGTAAAATAACTATTTGATACACTAGAGCAACAGAACTTAGTATTTGGTACAAACACCTTTGTTTGCAATTACAGAGGTCAGACGTTTCCTGTAGTTCTTTTTCATGATTTTAAATGATCTTCTCCAGATCTTTTAGGTTTCAGCTCCCTCCAAAGATTTTATATTGGGTTCAAGTCTGGAGACTGGCTAGGCCACTCCAGGACCTTGAAATGCTTCTTATGGAAGCAAACACTTCTTAATTGACCTGGCTGTGCGTTTCGGGTCGTTGTTATGCGGGAAGACCAAGCCACAACCCATCTTCAATGCTCTTACTGAGATATGTTTGCAGAAAAGCACACCCAAAATATGATGTTTCCATCCCCACAGTTCTCACCTTTCTTCCTCCTCCAAACACGGCGAGCGCTGTTCATACAAAAACGCTCCATTTTGGTCTCATCTGACCACGTGACCTTCTCCCATGCCTCCTCTGGATCATGTAGATGGTCATTGGTGAACCTCAAACAGGCTTGGACATTTTCTGGAGTGAGCAGGGAGAACTTGTGTGCCTGCAGGATTTTAATCCAAGACGGCGTAGTGTGCTACTAACGGTCATCTTTAAGACTGCTCTGCCCAGCTCTCCTCAGGTCATTAACCAGGTCCTCCCCTTTAGTTCTGGATTAGTTCCTGACCATTCTCAGAATCATCCTTACCCCACAGGGTGAGGATGATTGACAGTCTCCTTGTGTTTTTTTTTTATTTTTAAGAATTGTGCCAACAGGCATTGCCTTCTTAGCAAGCCAATTGTTGCCTATCCCAAGCACATCCCAGCCTTGTACAGGTCTACAATTTTGGTGCCTGGTGTCCTTGGACAGCTCGTTGACCTAGGGCATGGTGGAGAGGTTGGAGTGTGATTCATTGAGTGTGTGGACAGGTGAATTTTATACAGCTTAAGAGTTCACACAGGTTCAATTAATACAGGTAATGAGTGCTAAATAGGAGGGCTTCTTAAAGAAAAACTGACAGGTCTGTGAGAGCCAGAATTCTTGCTGGTTGTTAGGCGATATACTTATTTTATACAGTAAAATGCAAATTAATTATTTGCACTTAGGTGAAAACCACTGCACACTAATCTGTAAACATATCAAGCACTCCTGTGGATGACAGGCGTACTCTGTCAGTTTACAAAGGGTCCCAGTACCAGATTTTTTTTAAAATAGCCTCTTACCTGAGCCTAGCTCCCCCACTTCAAATGGTCTAGAACTGCCACTGCTGCCACACTTAGAAATATTTACTGTCTAAACCAGCACAGGACACAAACCAGCATAGATCATTATGGAAAGTGCACTGGCCTTTTGTTGTTTTTCATGAGTAATCAAAACCAGAAGCAGTTTGCTACCACCAAAATATTACCTAATATCAGGTAAGTATATTGCATTATTGCTTTGGTGGTTGTGATGGAGGGTGGGAATTGGGAAATACTAGGCCAGGTGTAAATAGTATTCATTGTTATATTGACCCAGGGACAAATAATTTGTATTCTTGTTTTCACCCAGGTACAAACAGCATGTCATACATATAGCTTCGGTTCATTTGGATTCAGTGTCTCTCAGATTATGTTGACTCAGCATGATCGTATCAATCCTTATTTAACACTCCATATTTCAATCATTTCTTTGCCTTCTCTTTTCCCTGTTCACTTGCTCACTCCTCCATATTCTTGCCATCTCGGCCCACCTTGATAAAAACCACAGTGAGAATAATGGCCACTATGAAGATCAGACCTCCGGTCACTAGGTAAGCAATCGGCAGAAAGAGGCTGTGGCCCCCAAACCAAGTCACTGTAGTAATAACCACTTCCTTCCTGCCCTGAAAGTAATCAGCAGGGTAATCTGGTGGTCAAACATCAAGGAAAAATCGGACTCATTTGCAAGACTTAAATGGGATTGTGTGCAACTGATGAACATCCTAATTCTCAAGTTTTATAAAACCCCTCCTGTTAAGCTATATATGCTAAGGGAATATAGAGTATAAGATCATTTGTCCAAACCGTTTTCTTAGTAATTTACAAACAAATACATACAATACATGTATTGTATGTAACTGAAAAAAAACTCTACAGGGGAGAAATGACAACGATGATAAACATGGTATACAGTATTAGTCAAATATTTAGAAACACCTACTGAACATATATTGAACTTTCTTTTCTATAGCCATTTTTTCTTCACAAAAATAATCACTCAAGTTTGTCCATGCAGAATATTTTGAATAAACTAAGGTTTAGTATATTATCTAATTACAAAAGGTTTTCATAGCAATGCCACCATTTTGATAATGGATAACAGAATAACAGGAACCTGTTTTTCAGTGGCCTAAAAAAAGATGGACTAAATATATACCAGCTACTTTATTAGATACACCTTAATAGTACAAGGTCTGACCCGCCTTTTCCCTCCAGAACAGCCTTATTTCTTTGTTATTTCTTTCTTTCAAACTATTCTCAGTTGGAATTAAGCGGGGCAAAGAAAATGCCAAGAAAATATTCCTCACATCTTTATACCACCCCAGCAGCCTGAACTGTTTATACATGAAGTTTATGCCAAATTCTACCATCCAACTGTTACAACAGCAATCTAGACAAATCTGACCAGACAATTTTTTTTTCCAACAGCAGCCTCACCTGCCTGTTCTTATCTGTCAGGAGTGGTACCTGGTCTCCTGCTGCAGAAGTTTTGAGTTACTGTTGCCTTCCTATGAGCTCAAACCTATCTGGCCATTCTCCTCTGACAAAGTATTTAAACCCAGAGAACTGCTGATCACTATATATTTTTTTTAATTTTTCTGGCCATTCTCTGTAAACCTTAGAGATTGGTGTGTGTGAAAATCCCAGTAGATCAGCCGTTTATGAAATCCTCACAACTAGTAGATCATCTGACCATGTCTACATACCTAAATGCACTGAAATCATGTCGCACCATGTGGTGGCATGATTAGATATTTCTGTAAAGAAGGAGTTAAACTGGTGCGCCTCAAAGCGGCTGATGTTGACTTCCCAGGAAAGGAAGACCATGTGCTACCTCCTCTCTAGATAACAAACATATTTGAGCTGACTCAGTAAAAAGAGCCAGATTCGCTCGTCACATTTATAGTCACATGACAAGCTATGCATTCTGCTGTGGCAAGACATTAGTTTAAGCAGAGATTGTGTAGAAAACAGAATAGGAAATGTTATACTTAAAATATATAAATTACATATAGAATAACATACATAAAAATGCATTTTTATAGAAAAATGTGGGTAACGCAAGTAACGTTTTAATTATGCTAGTAATCACCAATTACTGTAAGGGGCTTTTTAAAGCATAACCTGAACACTGTCACTGACAATATTCTCTGTTTTGAATGTCCTGCTATCCAGCAGAATGGCTCAGCTTTCTCAGCAAGTGCATGTATCGAAAGGATACTGTAGCTGATTAGGAGGCTGTAGTTACCAGCAGGAAGGCCTTGTGAAAAGAGGGCGTGAGCACGGTTCAGAATGGCATAGAGCTTTTTAAATTTGGGGAAGGCTGCTTCTCTCATCCACACGATCAGGTCATCATTAATAAAGCCATTGTTGTTGGCATCGAGAGGGTCAAGCACATAGACTGGCTCCTGCCAGTATATTGGCTGAGCAGTACCTGAGATCACACAAGAAATATACTTTAAATAATAGTGTGTCTGTGAGTGTGGAGTGTGTCTTAGCATATTCAAATACCTTGGAAGGCCTCCTGGAGTGTTGAGTTTGTCTTGGGGTTGTGGAACTTGACATTCTTGTCCGTGTACCAGGCGATTCCCTTTCTTATTAATGGAACACCATTTTCTGCGTCATCAGTAAGATGATAAACCAGTCTAAATGAATCTTGAATTGAAAGCACAAAGAAATATTCACATTAAAAGATGTCGAAGATTAAAATACGATGGAACGATCAAAAACTGCAAACCAATATTATCATTTCCCCATCAATCCCAGTGTCAGTTTCCATCTTTTTGCCAGCCAATCGGCTTTATTACAAAAATGTGAAATATGGAATATCTTGCTTTTACTCATGTGCTTAGTTTTAATACACTCATTGACAAAAAAAGCACCCAAATAGAAATGTCAGATTACTGCCAAACCTGACATGCAGTTATTTCGAAGGCAGATATGAAAACGATTACAGGTGTGGTCTGATTAGATAAAAGTACAGGGTGAGACGTGGACTTTTCGCAAAACCATTGTTGAGGTTCCTTTGTCGGCAGCGGTCATCGGATGACCACTATGTGGCTTGGTGTCCACCGCCCTGATTTCCTGGAATTTGGTTATGAGGGATGCAACAGTGCTTTGTGAAATTAGTGATCTTTCTGGGTGTCGGTTGTTGAAGTCTATGATATGGCCAGTCTTCAACAGTGTCAAACGACAGAGGTTTTTAACTCTCTGTGTTGATCAGATTTCTGAACACAATTCTGGTCTTCTTTGATATGCTACATGACCACCTTCAAAAACTTGCCCTTGGTCCAATATGGCATCTTTAAAGATGGCAGCCATGTTATGGACATAGCCTACTTAGCCTTACTTACACAGCCTTACTTGCTGGGAAATTCAGACATGTCAGTTTCTCTTTTGTTGTGTCCAGTAGTTTTGACGCACTCTGTAACACCCCTCAAACCCTGCTGTCAATAGGCTTTTAGATTCTACTTTTGGGTAGCATACCTCTTGGTTGACTGCTAAACAACCAGACACTTTGCCTTGCTGACAGACTGAGATGGGGCACGCAATTGGACTTAGACAGGCAGGAGAAGCAGTTTTAACAAACTGCCCACTTATGGGACTTTCTGACCTAGGTGTTATAAGGTGTTGGGCGCAGAGGTTACGCGAAGGTACACACACACACACACACACACACACACACGGTATACAAGCTTCAGACAGGCCCATACAGACCACCAGTAGAGATGGCTGATTGAAACACAGCCAACACAGACAAGCAAGAGCAGCTTCCACGGTTTCCTTGTTCACCATCCAGGCTCATATAGCACCTTTTGTTTTGACAAATTTGTTGTCATGGAGCTCATTATGTGTCCTACCTCTGACAGCCAGCCACCTTTGCCTTTGTTTGCATTTGTGTCGTAAACAAGAAAGCCGCAGTTCTATGGACTCTATGTTGTCTTTAGTTTCTGTTTGGTATCCTACTTTGGTTAGGTTTGAGTATGGAGCCCTCATGGTGAGTTCTTTAGCCCTGCCTTTATTGATCTGTGGAGAAATCTACATATTTTACCTTCCACATCCCAAAGACATGGATAATGTCAACTAGTATCTCAGTATATTTAAACTTCAAATTTTGTGCAGCTTGTGTTCTGCTTGTATACTGATGGTTTGTTGATGTTTCAGTCAGTACATGTTGCACATAGATATTACATTTAGAAGACATTACATTACATCACAACTAGCCATTTAAAAGATTTAACTAAATCGAAAGACATGGTGGAACAGCACATTTAATGGCATGAACACTTGAATCAGAACATTAGCCAAACCAGAAAGAACATAATGTAGTTTGACTAGGGGTACTCAAACTGAAGGCTGAATATACCAATGGTGGTCAGGGGGTTACTATCGAGTAGCCATACAGCTCCATAGAGCACATGTTTGATAATAAGGCATATGCATGTTTTTCCTGTGTTCGTGTGTTAGGTTACTTGGTCGCTCTTACTGCAAATGTGTCTGATTGGGACTGATGAAACCTTGCTCCTGTCATAAATTAACTATTAAATCAATGACAGCAATAGCCATGTAGAGGTAGAAAATAACAAAACCAACAGACATATTTAATTATTTTCTTGTTCTTTTTCTATATTGTAGTATAATAAACAGTACTGTGCAAAGACTTAGGCCACAGTGAGATTTGTTGTTTCAGCAATGGTATAATGACCTAAAACCTAAACCTAAACCTAAATTTCACTCCATAATAATCATTCCAACTGATCTTCATTCCAATCTTGGTGAGCTTTAACATATCTGTTCATCCTATTTCCACTGTTAATGTGGTCTCTTGGCTGCCCTTCCAAAAGATTAATCATGATTGCTAATTTACTGTAACCTACAGAAGGTTACCAGTTTTTTTTCTGATTGTATTTAGGTTTTTAATGTTGCATACAAATTCCATGCACTTTCTAATTTACTTCACTTTCTGAATTCACATCTCCAAGGTAAAGCAGTAAGCTAAGCCTTTATAATACAGTGGACAGTTAGTGAGCGATGTTTTATAACTCCAACAGCACTTGTGCCTAATCCAGTCATACCAGCTCAACACACACTAGCACACCACCATCCCACTTGCAGTGCTGAGAATGATCCACCACCCAAATAGTAGCTGATCAGTGGTGGTTTGTAGAGAAACAGGTGGACTACATTCAGTAATTGCAGAACTGCAAAGCGCAGTGACCACTGAAACTCAAATAAAGAATAAACAGAACATTAATTCAAAATAGAATGCAACAGACTTTTGCACTCTACTGTATAGGCTATAGGACATATATACAAATGCACATACAAGGTACATGTACACAATTAATTAAAAAGCTGAATGTGTATCAGTATGGAATATATATTATATCTCCATATAACCACTATACTGCTATATTGCCACTGTAGTACAGTCTTCCCTTCGCAAAGTAGGGACAATATATATATATATATATATTTATTTAAGTATTTATGCATTGTTTTAGCCGTAGAACTTGCAGAACGTTTGGGTGGCATCATCAATCAATCACTGAATCAATTCAGTCTATAATGAAACTTTCAAAAACAGCAAACACAACACCGCAGATAAAAACTTGTCATGTCGGCAAGTAGCGACTCAGGCGAGCAATGCTTCCCTTACTTCTCTTTTTTGGTGCGTATTCATCTGCTGTTTACTGTAAATTGTAATATTTTATGATTTATGACATTCCTTTATTGTTAGAATTCATATTTTTACTATATTTTTTATACTTCTTGTGATTTTTGTAATGTAAAAGTTTCGCAAAAACCAGCGAAACAGCGAAAATCCGCAATGTATTCTTTCCATTAATATTTTTGGAAAACCCGCGATGCACCGAGTCCGCGAAAGGTGAACCGCGAAGTGGCGAGGGAACACTGCCTTACCATTGAACATGCTGTTGGCCACAGCACCACATGGAGCAATAGGTACACCTTTTGCATCGTAAGCAAATGGCTCACAGTATGAACTGGGCGACTGAAAAAGACAAGACAAATCAATCTCATTACTATCATTAATGATGGCAGCTGAAAATGTAGGGTTGAGAGACAGAGATGAAGGATGATGGAAAGATGTGAGTGGTTCCACATGGACTCCAGCTCAGGGAGCTGCTTGTGAAAAGAGGGCTAATAAGTGAAAGTCTCCACGTCAAAGCACAAACCCTGACAGAAGAAGAAAAAACAGCAGGATAAGGAGAGACAGTGGTAAACAGAGACAGCAGGACAGTGAGAGACAGAGAAGCACCTTCAGGCTATTCTTCCTTCCAACCAGCTGGGCGTCGTCGCGGGAGTCCATGTACCTGCGCAGGTTTTGATGGAAATTAATCAGGCCATAGTAGAAGAAAACATCCCCCTGTGAGAGACACAAAACATCATCAGCCATGTTTTTCTCCCTACCTGACAGGTGTTCAAGGCATCGACAAGAAAACAAGAGTGTATACCTGCCAAAAACCTGGAGCATTGTCGTTTAGCCAGCAAACTTTATCATGATAATTGATGAATCCTCTGAATGTTTGAGTGTTGCAGTGAATATGTGAGGGTTAGATTAGATTAGACTAAACTTTGCTATTGAGTAGAGTACAGGTACAGAGTACATGTAATGCAGTATCAGTATGGAGAATAATGCTTACAAAATGTGAACATTATATCATTGTTACTACAGCATCACTTTATGTACCCACTGACTGGTTTGGATGCATTATTAAATATGCATAGTAAACAAATAATATCAGTATGTTTAATTAAAGTCATGTTGTGATGCCATGATAATACAGTCATGGTCCAAGGTTTAGGACCACCCCTCAAAAACTGCATATTTACTTGTTAATAAATTGAGGAACCCTGTATATTATGTGAATATTACATATAAGGAGACGTTTCTACACATTAACCACGGGCATTCCACAAAGAACAACATAAAAATGAGAATTTTTCAGAAAAGTCAGTATTTTGTGGTCCTCCCTTAGCTTTGATTGCACGTTGTTTGTGGTCGACCAGACCATTTGACATCCGGAAAAGTCCCTGTTTTTTTGCAGTTTCACAACGGCATTTTTACAACTCACTTATTCACTAATTAATCGATCAGAATATCCTTCCTTGTGAAGAACCACAATAAGAGCATTCTGAACATCAGAAAGAGATGGTTTTCGACCAGTGGGTGGGTTTTCAAACAAGATGTGATGCTGTTTATTATGATGGCCATGTTAAAAGAGTTCGGTAAAAAGACTGGAAGATAAATGACACAATCTGTTGCAATCTGTTACTCCTGGGTTCAAAAGTGAACTTTTGGCCACAACTGTACAAATGTATTTGAATTTGGGACAAGTTAGCTCTAGTGATGAGGTAAATGAATAATGAGTAAGCTAAATATTAATGTCATTTCAAATAGATGATGTCAGTAAGTGATTATAATCATGATTTGTACAAAAGCAGTATATACAAAAGGCTGAGTCTTCGAGGTGCAAAGATGAGCAGAGGATCTCTAGTTTGTCAACAACAGTGTGAGAAAATTAATTAAATGTTTTTTTAAAAAAGTTTTTTAATCAAAGATAGGAATCTGGAGGAATTTCAGTACATAAAGCTCAAGACCGAATGCCTATGCTGAACGCCTTTGATCTCCAGTCCCTCAGATGGCACTGCATCAGTAAACTGATAGATGTCAGAATCTGTCATGGTATGAGCTTATGTCAAATATGGAGGCTGCATTAATGTAAACAGCACACTGAGATTTTAGAGAAACATATCCTGCCTTCAAGATGTCATCTTTGCCAGGGACATCCATGCATATTTCAACAAGATAATGCAAAACTACATACTGCACATATTACAAAGGCATGGCTGCAGAATAAGAGAGTGAGTTGCTGGTCATCTTGCAGGTGTGTTTGGGGTCGTTATCACTTTGAAATACTGCCCTGCAGACCAGTTTCCTAAGAGAGTGGATCATGCTCTGTTTCAGTATAACACAGTACATGTTGGCATTCATGGGTCCCTCAATGAACTTTAGCTCCCCACAGCCAGCAGCACTCATGCAGCCCCTTGGCTTTCCCACTAACATGCTTGACTGTAGGCAAGACAAGCTTCTTTTTGCACTCCTCACCTGGTTGACGCTACATGTGTCTCACACCGTCTGAACCAAATGAGTTTGTCTTGGTCTCACCAGATCACAACGCGTGGTTCCAATTATCAAATGTCCTTTGTCTTTGTGTCCTGAGCAAACTGTTTCCCCTCCTACCAGACTTCTAATGTGAGCTTTCGAGCATTATTATTATTATTATTATTATTATTATTATTATTATTATTAGTAGTAGTAGTAGTAGTAGTAGTAGTAGGCCTATTATCATTACTAGGCTATTACTATAATTATTAGGTTACATGCTTTATTGTTACTATTAGCCTATTATTATTATTATTATTATTATTATACTAATACAAACCCAATTCCAAAAAAGACAAAGTACAAACTGTAAATAAAAATGGAATGCAATGATGTGGAAGTTTCAAAATTCCATATTTTATTCAGAATAGAACATAGATGCCATATCAAATGTTTAACCCGAGAAGATGTATCATTTAAAGAGAAAAATTAGGTGAATTAAAATTTCATGACAACATCACATTTAAAAAAAAAAAAAGTTGTGACGAGGCCATGTTTACCACTGTGAGACTGTATCGCCTTTTCTCTTTACAACAGTCTGTAAATGTCTGAGGAGACAAGTTGCTTAAGCTGAGAGACAGGAAGGTTAACCCTTTCTTGTCTAATGTAGGATTCTAGTTGCTCAACTCTCTTATGTCGTTTTCGTCGTAACTTCTTTTATGCTTTTATGATACGCCAAATGTTTACTATGGGTGAAAGATCTGGACTGCAGGCTGGCCATTTCAGTACCCGGACCCTTCTTCTACGCAGCCATGATGCTGTAATGAATACAGTGTGTGGTTTGACATTGTCATGATGGAAAATGAAAGAGACATCATCTGTTGCTCTAGAACCTGGATATACCTTTCAACATTGATGGTGACCTTCCAGATGTGTAAGCTGCCCATGCCACGTGCACTAACGCAACCCTATACCATCAGAGATACAGGCTTCTGAGCTGATAACAACTTGAGTCGTCCTTTTCCTCTTTAGTTTGAATGACAATTTCCCACAGTCCATTTTTAATGAGCCTTGTCCAAGAGAAGACGTCTGCACTTCTGGATCTTGGTTAGATACGGCTTCTTCTTTGAACTATAGAGTTTTTGCTGGCCACGACAGAATTGTTGGCTGGCACAATGAATTGTGATCACGGATAATGTTCCTGTTAAATATTCCTGAGCCCATTTTGTCTTTGTTTTTTCCTGTATGTGATGAAGTGCTGTCTAAGGGCCCGAAGATCACGGGCACCCAGTATGGTTTTCCGGCCTTGACCGTTACGCAGAGAGATTCTTCCAGATTCTCTGATTCTTTTTATGATGTTATGCACTGTAGATGATGATATGTTCAAACTCTTTGCAATTTTACACTGTCAAACTCCTTTTTGATATCGCTCCACTATTTGTGGGTACAGAATTAGTGAGATTGGTGATCCTCTTCCCGTCTTTACTTCTTTTTATACCCAGTCATGTTAATTACCTATTGCCATTTGACCTAATGAGTTGCAATTTGGTCCTCCAGCTGTTCCTTTAACTTTTCCAGCCTCTTATTGCCCCGTCCCAACTTTTTTGAGATGTGTCGCTGTCACGAAATTTCAAATGAGCCAATATTTAACATGAAATTTCAAAGTGTCTCACTTTTGACATTCGTTATGTTGTCTATATTCTATTGTGAATACAATATCAGTTTTTGAGATTTGTAAATTATTGGAGTTTTTGTTTACAGTTTGTACTTTGTCCCAACTTTTTTGGAATCAGGTTTGTACTTAGTATTATTATCATCACCAGGCTATTATTAGGCCATGGTAGGCATATAATCTGCATTTTTTACAGAAGCTTGCAGGTAGGCCATGTTAATGTGAAGCCTGAGCATGCTTACAAATAGTGAAAGAAAGCTCAATTTGGCCTTTTTAAACTTAAGGGTGTACTCAGTTTTGTGAGATACTGTACTTCCATGTATGTGTTCCAGATGGTGCACACTTCATTGTAAAAAGCTTGTATTTGGGAAAACGTATATACATGTTCATTATGAATTATGTTTTGCACATAAATAGCTGGTCTATAGATGTGGTTGTCGTGCTAAACTGATTAAATGCACTTTTGACTTTGAAGACCTTTTAGAGTTTGTACAGTCAGAGAATTCAGAAATAAATCTAGCCTGGCTTGGTTTGGTTTGTTTGGAGCCAAAGAGCATTTCCTCTGATCTAGTACATTTCTCTAGGTCATATTCCAAAAAGGCTTTATTATTTATCTTCACAGCACTGACAGCGAAACCCCACATTCACTTCTCCTCAAGGGTAGAGCAAGTTGGCGCTCTTCAAAAAGAAATATTTAAAGATTATATCGAAGATGCAATTAAGATGTGGATTAAAGAAACATTTAACTGTCTAGCCTCAATATGCTTGAAGAAAAGACATATATTGTATAACTTCACATCAATAAATCTTTTAACTGTTCTCAGTACCATATTTGCCCTAACTCGTATCCACATTCACATACCAGGAATGTCTTTGGGATGTTGAAGCTGACAGTACACTGGCAGGGAGTCTTTGCATTGGTGGGGTTCTTTCGCATTTCATAGCAGACATTACACGAGCCAGCTTCTGTGTAGTCAACCTGGAATACAATAACCTCTAAATGAATACATCCAAATCAGAAGTGCCATTATACATACAGTGATGCTTGAAAGTTTCTGAACCCCTGATAATCCATATTTCAGTATAAATCATTTATTCATTCATTATGTTCCGCTTAATTCACACCCAGCAACTCTGGGAGCAAGGGCAGGAACAACCCTAGATGGCACGCCAATCCATCATAGCGCGAATACATACACGAACAGTCATGCACACAGTCACACACTAAGGGCAACTTTAGAGACAGCAAATTAAATTAGCACGCATGTCTTTGGACTGTGGGAGGAAACTGAAGTACCCAGAGTAAACCCACACAGACAAGGTGAGGACATGCAGACTCCAGACAGAAAGGACCCAGACCGCTTCACCCTGGGACTGAACCCGGGCCCTACTTTCTGTGAGGAAGTGGTGCTACCCACCAAGCTGCCCCAGTATAAAGCAGACTTACAAATTCATCAGATTTTCTCACAAGTCCTAAAAACATATAGTGAACCCAGTTGAACAAATGAGACTATATTACACTTGACCATTTGTTTATCGAGGAAAATCCAATACCCTACTTCTTTCCTCGCGGTTCAAGTCCCGCTTAATGCGGGGTCCGCTCATACCCACGAAGACACGACGAGGGAATACTTTGACTGATGTGTTGCATCGCCTGTTGTCAAAGACACACACTAGTCAGTGCCAATTTAGAGACACCAATTGACTTAACATGTCTTTGGACTGTGGGAGGAAACCAGAGTACCCGGAGTAAACCCATGCAGACACGGGGAGGACATGAAGAATACACACAGAAAGGACCCAAGCCCGGGAACTTCTTGCTGTGAGGCAGCAGTGCTACCCATGAGCCTCTGTGCTGCCCAAATCATCCAATATTACCTATCTGTTCTATTTTTAAAGGAAAGTAAACCTCTAGTATTAACAATTTGTAGATGAAATTTGAATCAAGGTGTTTTCTATCAATGAGGACAACATGGATGGTTCTTGTGCTGTGGAGTGCAGATCCAGCACACATACTGTATATACTGCATAACTTGTGTGTCTTACACAGGTCTTGGTCTTACACAATTTGTCTGAATGTGGATTGGTGGGGCTCTCTCACTCTCTCTCTCACACACATGCAGAAGTGCACACATAAAAACACAATTTTGGAAATACTCTATAGTCTATAATAAGCCTTTGAAATAACAGGCATAGGCTATTTCAGCTATTTTACACTAATCTCTCGCTCTCTGACACACACACACACACACACGTTTATTTGTTTTTCTTTATTAACAGTGTATTTACAATGGTTCATTTGTAGCTTTTATTTCAGGCATTAGACAACTGTTGCACTTGGTATGAGATGTTAGCACATCTCCAAGAAGGTAAACCCCAAACAGTTTTATCATCGGATTCATCATTTTAATTATTAGTGTTTGATATAACAGGGTGTCCACTCTCTGGGAATATTAATTCAATTTGCTATATATATCTATTCCTGCATTTCAGGTCTGAAACAGGTTTAAAAAATGCTGGGGCAGAGTTATGGCTAGGATAAGGTATGGCTAGTGATGAGATAAAAAAAAACCCACAACAACAAAAAAACCTTATTTTAAACAGGTAATGTCAACATCAAAAATATTGGAAGGGATTTACAAATTTCAGTTAATATTTTGACTTCAAGGAACTTTAAGTACGTATTTTTTCAAGGTCATCCAAGCATTTTTCAGCATCACAACACAAAACAAGTAAAATCAGAAAGTTGGAACTGAAATACAGAAATCCCTTCCAATGTCTCTTTGAGGCACATTTCAATAACTTTCTCACACAAACTGGAGATTCTCTGGGCATCAAAGACGAGCCTGGGCCCTTTCCTGGATGCTGCTTTTGTACCAAATCAGGATTAGAATCACCTGTTCATATTACCTTATTTAGTTTTCTATTTATAATTAATTACTAGCCATACATTGACCATGTAACAACTTTTTTTGGAATGTGCTGCAGTCCTGAAATGTAGGAATTAATGGTTATAGTTTTGATCGAGTGTGTCCTGACTTTATGTCATTAATATGCTTAAATACAAAACCCCATTATTTTGATAAATATTGGCTCTGTATTAGTGTTGTAATCCAGGTAAGTAAATTCTAGAAAGCCAAATCAGTTCAGCTGGACACAAGGTTTTAATATGAGAAACTTTCTGTCACTCATCTAAGCTTGAGGAATTTTTCCAACTAGCCGAGTCTGAAGAAGTCACTTAAGTAACGGAACAACCTTGCATGCTGATCCAACTTTCTTGTATACAAGGTTGTCTTAACCATTTACCTTGTTTACTTGATCAGATGGACTCATTGTGTTTGAGATATCCAGTTGTGCTTGACAGGTTTTGAAACCATGTTTCTACCTTTCTCCTTGAAGCTTACCTAAACATTAACAAACACTAAAACGGTGATATACAGGGCTGAAACACCTGTCATTTTAGTGTGGGAGTTTGGTGATGTATCAAGAGCCATGATATCCAGGGTAATGTCAGCATACCACCAAGAAGGACAAACCACATCCAACGGGATTAACTGTGGACGCAAGAGGAAGCTGTCTGAAAGGGATGTTCGGGTGCTAACCCAGATTGTATCCAAAAAACATTAACCACAGCTGCCCAAATCACGGCAGAATTAAATGTACACCTCAACTCTCCTGTTTCCACCAGAACTGTCCGTCGGGAGCTCCACAGTGTCAATATATACGGCCAGGCTGCTACAGCCAAACCTGTGTCTAAAACCAGGTGTTGCAGTTTCATTGTCCAACCCCTGTATCTTACAGTGGTCTTTTGCAGCACTGTACATATCGATGACTGCACTTCAACACAGCTAAAGGACTTGATGGCTTAGACTCATTTTAAAATGACACACTTTGAATTTTAAGAGCCCATTAAATGTGAGTAGAAAGCTTATAATTCACCCTAAATATGCAAGCCGTATAGACATTTCCACCACGTCTTCATCTCTCATATTTGTTGTATCACACAATGATTTACGTGCTTTGTTTGTACCAGGTAAAAGATGAAAACCTGATTGTTTCAAATAAAATCTCAGTTATTACAGAAGACAAAAAGCAGCTGAATAATTTTGTTAAAGAAGCATTACAGCCATCTTAGGATGTGAAAGATTTTATAAGTAAGTATTTCTAAGTTATGTAATTTTTTTTTACCTCGCTTTCCAACCTCAAATCAATACCGTAAAAAGTAGTTCTGGTTATCTATTCTGGTTAAACTTTCATGATGGCCCACATACTTTAGAAACACATTGCTATTTTCATATTTTCAAGCATGTCAGTACATGGACACATAAGTGGTCTCACCTTCAGCTGCTGTGTATTCTGGACCGTGATAAGCAGCCAGACGCCGAGCAGAACACACACAAGGGAGAGGCTGTAATAGATCGGCAGCACGGTGTGTGGTGCCAAAGATGGAGACCAGGCTGGCAGCCTTTGCTGTTTAAAAGCTGTGTTATCAGGCCTCCGGGAAAATGAGCCTTTCACTGCCTTTGTCTTACCCATCACCACACAACCTTTAACAAAACTGATTTATACTAAAAATACTGGAATAATCACAACTAAACTATACTGCTTTGTCTTCTCTTCTATTTCCTGCATCCAATATGTGTGTGTGTGTGTGTGTGAACCTTGGAACTACTTTGTTACTTATTAACTACACTTAGACTCCACCTTCCTGCCACAATATAGTATTAGAGTATAATATAGTAGAATAATATACAGTATAATATATAGTATAATACAGTATTATAAAGCTGCAGTATTATACTGTGCTGCTTTTTTAAATAATGTAGATTTGCACTTTACTAAGTATTCACTTCCATAACACCGCCCCCTAATCCGTCATCCTGCCATTAAATGTGTGTACACATAAAAGGTAAGAGGATATACTCACCATTCTTTGATGATAAACATGACATTGTATGTGTTCACTCAGTGGGAGGTTTTCACAAGAGGCAAGCGAAACAACGGGAAAGGGGTTGTGTACTTTGTCCAATTACACAAGTTTATTTTAGATCTGAACCAGCAGTAGTCTGTGAGCTCATTCTAAACACATACACAGTTGTTTTTCCACACAAAAGCAAAAAACAATGGCACTGTAGACACACAAGAACAGCAACAGATACTCAGTAGAGTCCTATTTTTATATCTCCTTCTTGGCACTTCTTAATGATGCCACTCTCCATCAGTTTCAGAAACTCTGCTCTCACCTGCAACACACACACACACAGATACACTGTGAGAAGACATGTTCAACATCTGTGTACAGTTAGTTACTATTTAAGTTACTAAAGCTTTTTAGTTACTATCTTTAATGAAGAAGGCCGGCTTGCCCAATCGTTATCTTTAAGATTAAATGAAATGCTAACAGAAAGCTTATTGTTATTACCTAACATCAGTGCATGACCTCCTAGATATGTTCTCAGAAGAGTGAAAGCTGGTCTAACAGCAACTACTTATATCCATGGACGTACCATTTGGCTATCCATACATCTTTGGCTACATGGTGTAAATTAAATAACCATTTACTGAGTTTATTGAGTTTCTCACTCACTTTGCAAAAAAAAATTGCAAAAACATGCCTGTTTGATGTGGTTCAGCTTTGAAAAGATGGGTATTACTCAAAATATGGCAATCTGCAAACGAATTCAGAAATCAGTTTCTGTTAAAGACAGCTTGAGCATTAACTTATTTCACCATCTGCGAACTAACCACAGTGTATAATATGAAGATTATGACAAATTTCAGGAGTCAGCCAGCCAAGATAGGCTTAAAGCAAGCAAGGCACCATCACAAAAACACACTCAGCAAACCCTAGCGAAATCATTCTGCAAAAAGTGCGCCTTACAACGAAAAAAAGCAACAGATGGCACGACATGACAAATGCTGTCGCCAATTACATCACGAAACACACAGTGCCAATTCAGGCGGTTATGAGAAATGGGCCCAAGCAACTTTTGAATATTTTATAGATGCAAGGGACTTCATTGTGTTTACTAGATGATCATCGATTAATCTTTTTCCCCCCTATATAGGATCAGTGACAGAATAAAATCCTAAGAATGCCATCATTAGGTGTTAAGTTGGCCAGGATAGCTGTCTTAAGTCACTTTTTGTCTCATTTTTACATTCCGTTAAAATCAACCTGTTTAATATTATCATGAGTATTTGCTCACAAAAACAGGCACGTAAACACTGGCCATAACCATACAGTGAGCCCTTTCCAGCATTAAACACTCTGATGGAAACACATGTACACGGGTTGTATTGTATTGTAATGTATTCTGGCTAGTAATTGTTGTGCATAATTGTTCTATGCAAATAACAGGAAATGTTTTAAAATCATCAAAATTCAAGTACTTAATAATGTAATAGATACCAATAACAGTACTTAAAAAGCCACACTTTTGTACTTTATCAAAACCTCAAAAAACCTTAAAAAACTGGATTTTCTTTTTTCGCATTTTTGTGAGTCGATACTGATTGATCTACATCTGCATAGATTGCAATGCATCTACAAATCAACTCCTCCCCCATTGCCATTATACACTTATACACTGGCAAAGAATCATCTTCTTGTGGTTATCAACAAATTCCATGAAAATATTGAGATATCATTTATGGTCACTATCGCACAATAAAAATCCATTTTTTTTTGGAACAATGGATAATAAGCTGTTCAGTCCATCAAGCATTAATGGATTTGGATAATGATGATGGGTAAGAAATAATGCCAACCCTGCAATACCATTCCTATGCACGATATGCAAATCATACCTCAGAGGCTAAGAAAATGCTTATACCTGCCTATTACTTCCATCTGAAGTCAAGAGAGGGTGATGGCCTTTCTAAAAATGTGGGATATCTAATGATACATAAAATAGATAACTTGAAAGCAGACATAAGTCAAACGGCAAGAGCTACTAACAGCAGAGACACTACCTAGTGGGATATAGTCTTAGTCTAGTGCTTCTGACTCATTGTAGCAGTTGAAGAGCGCACAGTGAATCAGGTACGTTAAACCTGTTTTAATTAACAATTAGCATGGCTGGGTCTCTGTGCAGTTTAACAATGTGCTGACAGAACTGAGAAGCTCTCACTTGAAACGATGATGCAACCTGATATAGTGACAAGCCCACTGGGTGCAATAGGAGCTGTGGCAGCAGAGTGCCATAGATCTCTGGGTCTGATGCAGGCGAGAAGGCAAGTTTGGCAGGTTCATTCTCTACTGTTAGAGTTTGGTAGAAATACTTTGCAACACCTTCTGGTTGTTCTTTGGCAGTTTATAGAGGGCAATGTATCATTAACCACCCTGATCTCCCATTATAAGTCATTCAGCAACCAAAATGCTGAGTGCAGATCAGATTAGTCCCTCATCCTAATGCTATGCCACGGTGTCATGCACTCGTACCAGCTTTACCTATTTTATAGCTTATTTTGTTGCTGAATACATAAGAAGGTAAGCGAAATGCAGAAGCATACCTTATGCATGTATATGAAATGCTGCCAATGCACAGGTGTTATCTCAAAGCAACCGTGTGCCTGAATTGTCATATCATTTGGAACACCTATGGCAGAGTGGGAGTCAATCTGGCCCCAAACAGATGGAAAACTGCTACCCAATGTGGGTCATGGACAGTAAAAAGGCAGATGCTTTTGGGCAGGATGCATTATCGGTTATTTTCTTCTTCATCAGTGCTGTTGCTGTAGATGAGACTACAGAGTGTTCAACATGGCCTATGGCCAGGGCCATTGAGAGTTCACTCTGCTAGAAAAGACTATGGGTCCATCTGTTGCTAATGTTGCTTGCGGGCATGCCAAGGCTGCACCTGCTGTCCCAGACGGTGACACCCTGAAATTGTGGCTTTGGTCACTGGGACAACTCCAACACAGTGTCAAAGGGTTTAATCACATATTTCTGAATGACAATCTTCTTTGTACATCAATTTCATACAGGCCCACGTTTACCAGATGTATTTCGTTTGAACCAAAAATTTGATGGCCTGCCTAACTGAAATGTTATGATCTAGCTAACAAGCCAAGTCATTAAATCGGCACGCTATACTGTACTCTGGAAGCCACTTTATTGGGTACACTCAACACAATTATCTACTCAGCAAATCACATGGCAGCAACTCAATGTATTTAGGCATGTAGGCACAGTCAGGATAATCCAAAGTTCAAACCAAGCATCAGTGAGTGGAAGAAAACCACTTTAAGTGACACGTTTGTTGGTGCTACACAGGTGTATTTCAAAAACGATTTATCTACCTTTTTGTAAACCAAACTGGACTATATTTACACGCACCATTTTTAGGGTTTACAGAGAATGGGCTGGAGAAGAGAAACTATCCAGTGAGCGGCAGTTCTCTAGGAGAAAATGCCTTATTGATGCCAGAGGTCAGATTAGAATGGCCAGTCAGAATTGAACTAATAGTAAGGCAACAGTAACACGAATTACCATTCACTACAATCAAGGTATTCAGAATAGCATCTCTGAACACACAACATGTCAAAACAGAAGCAGAACAACACACTGAGTGCCAACTCTATATTGTTAAATAACTGTTTAATCTAATCATGGATAAGGATCTGCAGTAGCACCATGCTGCAATGTTATGATTTGCTTTGATGCCATCTGATGACTGATATGTGAGGTCTACTAGTCTGAAAAGATAACACCCTAATATTGGAATGCAAGTACGTAGAACAAATGGCTACAAATTTAACAAGTCACTGGAGATTTACACATGAATAACATAATAATAAAACACAGCTGTATATGAAATTGTTCCCTGGCCAATAATTAGACTCTTCTATATGGGACACTAAGGACTACTATAAGCACTTCTAAGGGAGACATTGGATATACTACAGTCAGTACTTCCTTAAGAGTGCTTCAGAAACATCACTGAGACTGATGGTCACATAAACAAAAGTCTACACTGTTTAAGTGAGCTGTCATTACCATAACAGGGCATTACAAATTACAACACTTCAACAGTCTTTTTAGATGCATGTTTAACCATTTGCACACTTTGGTCCAAGTTATATTATCCATACAGATCAAATGAAATGTTGGCTCGTTTCTGAACATTAGCAGCTATTTTATGGCATGACTGTATATCCTCTGCCATCTTCAGTATATTCAGAGCTTAAAATAATTGCTATGGATGCATTAGTTATGGAGTTACATCAAACATTCCTATGAAATACAATCCACACTCCAGTCCAGTATGTGGCGGCAATGCACAGCACGTCAGTTGCATAATGCAAATTAAATACACGTTTTTAAAAAGGCTAAGCGTTTCATAGATTTTCTTTGACCTTTATTTAATTGCAGACAATATGAACCCAAATCATTTCATCATTTGTCTGCTCAACTTGATTTAATCTGTTAATAAACATACACAACAGAAGTGTAAATTACCATTGCCAAGGTCACTGACACAGACCCTGGCTCCTGGGCAAGGAAAATAGGAGACAACGGCAATGAAAAACTCCCTAAATGCATTAAGGAGGACCTTACCTTGGGAGGACCAAGAGTCAACCCTAACCCCACACACACTATAATTAATCCAGAATACTAGATTAGAATAATGTAATTATATTACACACTGTAGGGGGAGACATATGTAAATCAGTAACCCAAACTAATTTTCGAGATACATTGTTTTTAAAAAGTTGTTTAATTGTCACACATTTCTTGATAAACTGGAGATCTATTTTTCCATTTTTGCTTTTCATGGCTTTGGTGTATAATGCATGTATTGGTTCACAATGTCTGCAATCAAATCAAGGTCTTTTTGGGGATTGTACATTATTTTGAAGCAGTGTGTATTGGTTGTACACTGCAATTGAGGGGCACTCGCAGTGTATTTACCAGGAAATACAACTGTCCACTGAGAAATTGGACAGCCCTGTAAAATGCAGATCTCTACTCTAAAGAGTACTATTCATGAAAAAGGGAACAATTTCAGACATAGCTACTGATAAACATTGTGTGATACCTCTGGTACGTCCACCATTCTCCTCTGTTTCTGGTCTCTGTAGTTCCAGTCAAATACTAGATACCTTAGCCCCTGCAAGCTCAGTCCATCTACAACAGAGAGGCAATACGTGGAAAAAGGAACTAAACCATATGCTTGGTCAAAGCAAATACAGCATTATTCAAAGTACTTAATAAACAATAACTCAAGCACTCCAAGGGGAATGCCATATTTTAAAGCATGCCTGTGCACTAACCCTTCTCCATCAAGGTGCGCACTCTGCCAGGGGTGCCCACGCCAATGTGAACCACACTTTTACTCAGCAGCTTCATTTGATCTTCAGCTTTGATGTGTTTGGCAAACAGCTTTAGCACTTTAGCTTCTCCTTTAAATGTAGTCAGTTGCCTTAAGACAACAAGAAGAATTAATTACACTCTTAAAACACTTTCTTTTAATATCAGAAGGAGGAAGCTGCTACTAACTTGATGATTTCTATGGTACGCAGGGCTGAACTACAAATGATGAGCAGTAAAACCGAATTTTTCTGTGTGTGCTGCTTCTGTGCTTTAGCCCATTTGGGACAAACTAAACATGGGAAAAAAAAATTACAGTTTTAAAGCTTTTCCCATGAGAACCGCTTGAAATGCCACGTTTGCAAACACAGTGAGTGCTACGCACCTTCTTTGAGATAGGACGACAAGCTATGGGACAGATCATTACTCATCAGGAAACATGAATCTGAAATAAATCACAGAAATGGATAGATCAGCATTTAAAAAAAAAAAAAAACAAACAAAAAAAAAACAGTTAAACATCATTCTGAGTACACCCATTTGTGCATCCAGTGCATAAAGGCATGTGTGTTATCCTCTCATGAAAGATTTCAGGTATGCCATCTAAGCATTTTGGCCTGCATAAGTGAAAGGTAGAGCTAGAGTTAGAACTAGATGCGTCATTAAATCACTCCTGTACTGTTTACTGTTCTGTAAAAAAAAGAAGAGACCACTTCAGTTTTTTTTTTTCAAATGAATCTACATATATAGTAGCAATTCCATTCCAGTGTCTTATCAATTTCAACACAGAAACATCTCATTCTACTTAATGTGTTACTGATTAGGTGATCAACTGAACCAAATCTTATTAACTGAGGAAACTCAGACACATGAAAGCTGTGACTGGAATATTGATTTCTTAACCCAAATGAAAGCACTTATTGTTTTTTTTTAGTAAAATTTTTATAAACGTGCACTTGTAACTTGTATTATTCATCGAGGCCTGAAAAGACTGCATCCTCTTTCTTATTTTAATCAGTTGTCATTTACAGCAAATGAATGCTCTCGGCATTGCTGAAAATAATAGTTTGGATTGTTTCTAATTCTATAATGCACTATTGCAAATCTCATAATTCAATAAATAATGTATTGAAAGTTAAAAAGCAAAAACAATTATTGTTGTGACCACGGCTTTTATTCACTTCAGTCACAGCGCTCATCACCCCCACCAAATCACTGCCTACGTCTCTCACACACAATTTATTCATTTAGAACACACAACTGTGAGTATCAGACTGAAAATCGCTTGCCTGGGGGAAAAAATATCTAAATTCAGTACGGTTTCTGCTGAATGTAAATTATTGCTGAATGTATTGTCAGATTTCCATTCCCAAGCCAAAATTAGTCATTAATCAGACCACTGTAACACGGAGACTACCTGTAATGCTACACGGTCTACCGCATTATCTGAATCTGTGCAATTGCTGCAATAGATAGGAAAAAGTTTATAATAATAGTTTTCTTATGGGGAAATCTGTACATCATTCAGACATCTTTAAAAGCTCACCTACTTGAACGATGACAGTGCAACTATAGCAGTGCAAAAGACTTCCATGATTTTTTTCAAGTAAGTGTGTTGTCCTTTTCTCTGTGTGTGTGTGTGTATGTTCATGTTCAATCATGGTGCATGTTATCTGCTGCAAGTGCATCTTTAGTTGCTGCATTACCTTATAATTAATCCTTAAATAAACTGAAAGGTTAGGCTTATTACTGATAGGAAGGAAGAGAAGGCTGTAATTAGAGGTAAGTTCCAGTCAAAGTTCTACCAACATCCCTTACATTCCACACAGTGTGGAATTTACTTTCACAGGTTTCATGTTCAGTCTGTCATTTATTATAAAGTGGCTTATATAGCAGTCATGGAGTTTTTAAACACTGAGTCCATTCAATGTCCACTCTTTTCAACATACCTACCTTCTTGGTTCAGCTTGTAGATGTAAATTTAAAGACAATTGCTAATTTATTGTTGCATTTGTGTTACTCATTCCCTAATCCTTCACTGATGGTCACAGGACACTCGTCTGAATATTTTTTGGTTGGTGAACTATTGTCAGTCTAGCAGTGACACAGAGGTGCTCCACACCACTGCTGTCTCCACTCATACCAGCACAACACACACAAATTCCAGGTAAACAATGCCTGCTCTCTGATGGCCCTGACCATTAAAGAATAGGGTAAAAAGTAAGTGTGCATAGCAAAAGATGGACTGCAACATGCATCTGCAGATCTACAAAGCACTCCTCTATGGTAAGTGGACCAGGACAGCGACTGAAGAAACAAAAGAGGTAGTCTTAAATGTCGTGGCTGATCAATGTTTGATTATGCATCCCATAACATACAAATGACAATGACATTCAAATTATAAGGATGTAAAAAGATATGTAAAAAAAGGACGTAAAGATGCACCATTTAGAAATATTTTTCAATATTTCAAACCTGAGCTCTAATTTGGTGCAAAAGACAATCTTCTACACATTTCATGTGCAGTAAATTATAAAGTGGTCCCAAACATAGTATTAAATGGAAATCCAAATCCATGTTTGCAAATGGGAATCCTATCAATTACTTTGACAATTAATTATTTTCCACCACATTCGCTATAGCACAGCACATAACTCATTGATGCGGCCCAGAATGTGATAACGTAACAATAGTAGTGCGGGCGCACTCACATTAAACAATCTGTAATTTGATTAGTGTAACTGCTCTGTCCTGTTGCAGAAAATCACAAAGTAAGTACAAACATGGCCAAGTTCATTGTAGTATACAAGGAAATCGTCTCATCACAAAAAGGAGCATCGTTATGATCGTTCTCAAGACCAGAACGTTTAAGCACAATGTGAGCACAGGCCAGTGAGGGACTGGTTGTGGTTGGACCTGAATAGTGTGGGTACATTCTGAAACTTAGCAGGTGAAAGGCATAAACCATAGCACTGATACAAGAGGCCATAAGATCTAATCACTGAGACCAATGATTTAGTGCACATGGAGAACAGAAGCGGGCAAAAACTGATCCCTAAGAACTCCTGAAGCAATGGGGTACTGAAAGCGAACACAACAGAACTACGACACAGAATTGTACCACAGCAGAACTATATATTTAATCAAAAAATATGCAATAGGCCTGTGTCGTGGTGGTTACAAAGGGGGTACCTAATTAGTAGCCTGCCTTAGCGCATTACTGTCACTAATCCAACACCCTTAAATGAAACACACTGCATACATACTCCATGCTACAATTCTGCAATTTTATTACAGATGTTACAATGCTTGACTGTCTAACCTGGCAAACTGAGCTCCTCCTGTTCAATAACAGAGCGCGTGGCGGTGAAATGGCTCTGCAGAAGGTTCCTCAAATCAGCTGGTGAACCAGGTGCAGGCTCTGAGCTTGCCAAGACATCTGTGATGGTCTTCTTCTACATAAAGGGAAGGATCAAACCATGATTATGAATCACTAATTAAAGCATCGAATCAAGCAAAACTGAAATACACAGGATGCATTTTGCAACAGATAAAACTAGTTCGCTACACAAGGGCTGATGTACCTTATTATATTGTTATCAGTATATGGGCAGCCAAAAGGGGCAAGACGTTAACAGAGCAAGTGTTACATGCTGTGCTCAATCACACATACCCAGCATAGATAAAGCAATGGATAATCGTGGTCTCGGTTTCTCTTATGGTGTAGCTCTGTGGTATGTGTGGAACTTGCAGGGTGACTTTGATAATAACCTCAAAATTGATTGCTTAGTCTGTAAGATGCAGACAAAAATCAACCCTACTCCTATCCACCGAGTACTAACACGTAGGGGTGTGCAATATTGACATTAAAAATATCTAGAAATATCATTTCTTGGGTATTGTTGGTAATGATAACTAGAAAATACTTTGCATCCTTCAAAACCCATTAAAATTACATTGTACTAGCTTGCTCTTGTTAATAAGATATTATTTGTTGCTCACTAAATAACCGCACATAAGGAAATTTACATGCAAGGAAAACTGGCTATCTGATGCTTCACTTGTTGTGGAGCACTTTTTTTCTTGAGTATGTTTTTTATGTTGGGACCTTTGCTGGTTTAAGCCTGTCGTGGAAAGCTGACTCCAGAAGTTTGTCATGGTCTTCATGATCTCCATGGTGGTTGATTTTCAAAAGGTGAAATAGGTTTGTAGTAGATCTGTCTTTAAAGTCAGGCAATTTCTGACCTAGAAAATCCAGATTGCCATCCTTTCAAATCAAAACTACCTCCATGTGAGTGATGACTACGTTTAATTTCGTTTACTGAGAGGCTGGTGGTATTTGTATTACCTCTCCTGTTTGTTCACTCATTTTTAACTTCAGTCATGCAATTCTAGGTAGGACAATCGCTTGATTTGTGGTGCATACATACCGTGGGGAAAACAAGCATTTGATACACTACCGATTTTGCAAGTTTCCCACCTACAAAGATTGCAGAGGTCTGTAATTTTTATCGTAGATACACTTCAACTGTGAGAGACAGAATAACAATAATCCAGGAAATCACACTATGATTTTTACATAATTATTTTGCACTGTGTTGCATAAAATATGCATTTGACCACATACCAACCAGCAAATAGTTGTCTTTCACCAACCTATTAGTTTTTCTTTAAGAAACCCTCCTATTCTGCACTCATTACCTGTATTAAGTGCACCTGTTTGAACTCGTTACCTGTATAAAAGACACCTGCTCACACCAGCAAACTTTAGAGCCTGTTTGAGGTTCGCCAATGACCATATGGATGATCCAGAGGGACAGGACGACTGCATCGTACTGAAGGGAGGATGGATGGATTATCCCAAGATATTGGCCAACAACCTCCATCCCTCAGTAAGACCATTAAATATGGGTGAGCAGTAAGCATCCCAGCATGACAATGACCCTAAACACACAACCAGGGCAACTAAGGAGTGGCTCCATAAGAAGCATTTAAGGTCCTGGAGTGGCCTAGCCTGGGGAAGATCTGTATAGAGGAGTGGGCCAAAAGTCCTGCTGCACTGTGTGCAAACTTAATCAAGAACTACAGGAAGTGTCTGACCTTTAAATGCAAACAAAGGTTTCTGTCTCAAACATTAACTTGTTTGTTTTCCATTGTATCAAATACTTATTTTATACAATACAATGCAAATTAATTATTGAAAAATCATCAAATGCGAGTTTCTGGATTTAGATTCTGTCTCCTACAGCTGAAGTGCAACTACCATATAAATATAGACCTCTCCATTCTTTGTAGGTGGGAAAACTTGCAAAATCAGCAGTGTATCAAATATTTATTTTCCCCACTGTATGTGCTGTAGTCCATCCTACCTGGTTACATGACGCAGTGATTATGTGCACTTTTAAGTGAGTCAGCGCTCACGTCATTAAAACCACAATCAGGATATTAATATAGCTTATACATATTACCAGTCCCTAGTAACAGGGACCATTCAATACGATCGCTTCCAGTAGTTATCAGTTATTAAAATCTACTGGTGCCCAAATAACTTCAAACACATGTGAAACACATACTTGCCTAACCAATGTGGAAATGAAAACTTGTATCAATGTCATTCAAGTCCAAACTATTACTTGAATTTCCTAGGGGCTGGGAGGTTTAACCAGCTGAACCATATTACAGTACAAATGCCGAACACAACGTGACCTTAATTTAGATGACTGTCATCAGTATCGTAAAAGCACTCTAAATTGAATATTTGTGCAGGGTTTAAACTGTATTCACAGCTACCAGTTATTCAGAAAATAAATCGTTTTTTTACTGTGAATCTGTAAAGGGGTTTCATGAAGCACATATTTCTATGACTACTACATTTAACAAGGCTGTTCGTAGCTTATTTTCACTCACAGATAACAGTCTACACTGTATTAATGAGATGGTGAATTTACTAAATTAACTCTGCACTACTTCCTAACTGGTAGATGCAGCAGAAAATTGTTATTATGATTACGCATAAATTCATGCATAAAATGTATAAGCAACCAGCATGCCTCTTACCTGGACATCTGGAGCTCAACATGCAGCCATATGCATCGTGAATTTTCAGGCATTCTGATTAACACTATCCCAACGCAGCAGGAGAACGAGAAGGATGAGGCACAAGGTGCAACATTTATCTTTACCTTTCGTCTCTTCTTGGGTTTTTTGCCGTCTGGTTCACCATCTGGTTTTATTTTCTCTTTCATACTGTGGCATTCCTTCTGTAAACATTAGAAATAGAAATGAATAAGATTGTCAAAGATTCCTAGAGCAGCAAGGTAATGGCCAAAATACACCACAGTTTTTCACCAACTTCAAAAGAAGATCAAGTAGCGCCGAGTGTGATGGCCTTTCTTTCATAATCACCTGTCCAAACCCCATTGAGCATTTGTGTGTGCATGTCAAGACCGAGAAACCCAAGCATTCTGTAATATCACAAGATGCTCTTTGTAATGTTGCGTAATCAAGTTACATCATGAAACACTGCACAAACCTGTGGAGCTCACACTTGCACACTGTCATTACAGCAAAATTAGAAACCTACTCAATACTAATATATTCAAACGTGTATTCAAATTGTTTTCAACATTTCACTCAAATTCTTACGCTGATTATATGGTGTCCAATCAAAACTTGCAAAAATGTGCTAAATAAATTACAGATGCTTCGGCATGAGAAAGCACTTCTGAGAATACTCTCCCGACTGTCTTTCTGTCTGCATGTTTTTTTAATTACAATGTTAAATAAAGGATTATGGTATGTTTATTTGGATTGGATTAACCGTACAGTCGCGGCCGACTCTTGGTCACTTGATGGATCATCGATCTCCACACATTTCTGTCTTTCATCGATGTGATCCATGAAGTATTTCGGGATAGGATAGTAGAGTACCGGTAATTTGCCATTGCTTTCTCCACCCCTCCCTCTTTATCCGGGCTTGGGACCGGCGTGCAGATCTTTCCAGTTACACGGCTAGGGTGTTTGCATATACAAGTCAACGGAAATTTAGAGACACCAATTAACCTACCATGCATGTCTTTGGACTGTGGGAGGAAACCGGAGTACAGAGAGTAAACCCACGCAGACACGGGGAGGACATGCAGACTCCACACAGAAAGAACCCAAGCTGCTCAACCCTGGGATTGAACCCGGGACCTTCTTGTTGTGAGGCAGCGGTGCTACCCACCGAACCACCGTGCTGCCTATGTTTATTATGTATTGTTAAATAAAAGTACAACTTGTTTGTTTTTTGGCTTTAATATTTCAATATGTTTGTATCGATAGCAATCGCTACACTGCTCACAAAAATGAAGGGATATATAAATAGTTGCATTTTATATTTTTTAATTAAACAAGAACATCAGAATAGCAAATCAAGATCAAGAGACTGGAACAGTACAGAACAGTAGGGCCCCACCGTACACATCTCGTCAATGCTGACATGCTTTAGGAGGAAGGACTCAAAAGCATGGACTGGCCTTCATGTTCTCCAGTTCTGAATCCCACTGAACATCCCAGTGGGATGTACTGGGAAAACGTCTCGCAAACTGTCTAATGCCTCCCACAACACCTCTTGAGCTGGAATTGGCCTTGGAGCAAAAGCGGCAGAGGATCCCACAAGAGTTGCTGGACATTGTGTTTCTGTCCATGCCCCTTCACTGTCGGTGTATTTTTTTTTTCATTTTTTTATTTTTTTCATTTTCCAGCATTTAGCAGACGCTCTTATCCAGAGCGACTTACAATTAATACAGTCTTACATTTTTTTAAGCAATT
>JAUZST010046993.1:0-25540 GCA_034779995.1 Parotocinclus haroldoi | reverse complement strand
TATGGCCTGAGCATCTATTACAGAAACAAGCTGAGAGAAACAAGCACATTTAACTCTGGGGGCTGCCCGGCAAAGACACTACCCTAGTTTTTCTGTATTTTAAAGATGCAGTACTTGTAACTCAGTACTTGCTTGATTCTCTGCCCATGGTGCATCAGCTTTCAAACACAAATAGAAACTAATTATCCGGTATAAACCAATTTGCAAAATGTCCAAAAATCAATGCAGGGTTCTTGCGCTGCAACCTGCTAACTAAAGGTTTCTGTGTATTCAGATCTGTTGTCGTGTTTTGTTTTTGGCATCCATAGAAAAGAACTGGTGAATAAACACACTTTTCATTACTTACTGAATGTGCTCAGAATCCTCTTGCCTCAAATCTAGAACTCTGTTCATTGGAAGCTGGATTTCCTCTGTGACAGACACAGAAAGTTACATAGAAACACTCAGAGTTGACATTTATAGACCTACAGTACAGGTCAAATTCTTGGACATATTTGCTTTTAATGCACTTTTCTTTATTTGAGCTTTTTTCCCCGTTTACAGTGGCAAAAAAAGAAAAAGACACCCGCCACCTTTCACAGCACTTTATCTTTCCTTTTCAGCAATATATTTTTTTTCTCTTGAGGTGCTCCTAGGGTGGTTATCTTTTTGGAAAATGAATGACTGTCCAGCTACCAGATGGGATGGTGTGCCACTGCAAAATGATGTGATTTTGAATCAATTTTATTTGGTCTTCAATTTTACATAAATTGCCACGTGTATGTGTCACCAGCAAAACACTGCCACACCATTACAAGCCACCCCGTGCTTCACAGAGGGGAACACATGACAGCATCGTGTGTTCACTTTCCTTTGGGGCCAATTGGTGATGCAAAAAATTCTGACATTATCATCACACAGTTGGTCTCGGCTAATCATGCCGGAGTATGAATAAGGGGAACAGAGGAACAGAGGAATACTCCTAGCTTTACTTTGGAAGAGAGGTAGGGCAAGGAATTATGCAAGGAAAAAGGTTTTGGGCTCATTACATTCTCGGCTTGAGAAAGAAGTTTGGAGAGAACAAGAGTAAAAATGTAAGGATCTATCATACTTACCAATTTTTAGCACAAATATGCAATCAGAAGATATTTCTCTAATTTCGTCAACACTGAGAGTTAACTGTGAGGTCATATGTTGCAGCCTGACATGAACCCTCTCAGATACAGGTCCCTTCAGTGCCTAGCTGAAACCCTAGATGGAAATACAGACTGTGCAGGACTAAAAAGGCAGAAGAAACCACATATTGTACTTAAGCTGTGTGTGGATAGTTTGCTATAGGCAATAAACCAGTTTAGACTGGCATAATTAACCAGCACATACTAGATTATATCCAGTAAGAACTGCTCAGCCTTCAAAGCAGTATGTGAACCTACTACCCATTCTCACTTACTGCTTTTACGTACTGTTCACATGCACTTAAACATCCCCTAAACCTTTATCAAGCAATACAATACAGAGTTGTATCTGCAAATGTCACTTAAAACTTTAATGTGCAAAAAAGAAGCGTCATGTTAACCATGTCCAAAAGCAGCATCAACTTCTCTAGGCTCAGGGGCTTCTAGGACGGACCATCACACATTGAAAACGTGTATTGTGGTCAGAAGAATCAGTATTTCAAGTCTTTTCTAGAGGACCAAAGACAAAATAGACCATCCAGACCATTATCAGCAACAAATCCAAAACCCAGGGTCTTTCATAGTATGGGGTTTAGTCAACGCCACTGGCAACGGTCATTTTGAATACTCTAACATTAATGCAGAAAGGTACATTGAGATTTTAGAACAACATTTATTCCTTCCCGATGACATCTTTTGACATCATGAAATGTCAGAGTCAGTGCCTAAAACAAGTTAATCCCTGTTTTTCACATTGTGGTAGTAGATGTATTTAATCGTCATGTGTCATGCAGTAGTGGCCTTATTACATTATTAACACAGGATGATATTATAACATGCGACATAACCCGATAATTTGGCTTAATTCAATATTTTAAACGTCCCATTTTGTCTAATTAAGTGGTTATTTATCATATGTATACAGGTTATGAAAGTGATCTCTTCACCTCTGACCATCAATTATCATTACGTGTGTTTACTTACCAGCCTTTATCTCACCCTCCTGGAAAGCAGTAGACAAATCCTGGCTGCACCAGTCTTCCTGAGGGTAGTCTTCCATTGTACTGCCATCAGACTCCATCTCTTGATAGAGGCCGCTGCTGTTAATGAGCACTGGCTGGCAGCTCTGCGAGTCCCAGCCACCCTGGCCGAATACCTTCTCCAGCTGCTCGATGGAGTAGCTGCTCTTTCTTTTTCCAATGCCATGCTCCTTCACTCGACTGTAGCACCGCCGCAGGGTCTGTGGGAGATAACACATCACAAAACACACCACATTCAGATAACATAAACAAAAGATCTAAATAAATGTTACAGGCTGTATTAATTATAAAGTAAGATTTCGATTAACTGATTAGACGGTGATCGGAAATTTAGAGTTTTCAGTGAGGTTGGTCGCGACCTGTGATCAGGTCAATCAGACTCATATAACATTCTGGCCATAGACAGTCATAGATAGCCATACTTGCGCTCCAAGCGTCAACATAAACAGAGCCACACATGAAAACACTGCTTTCGCATTCATTCAAAATTACATTCTGCTTTTAATACAGTTCCAGTACAATTTGTTTATTAGACAGACATGACAGGATATGTTAGATTTCATTTGTGCTCTGAGAGTCTAAAGTGCACTTTCTTCCTATATAGTTTCTTCCTATATAGTGCATTATTAGTAAAAGAGCAGTGATCTGGTGTTATTTAGGTTGCAGCCATGTCTTCAGAGTTGTAGTTCTTCACAGTGAGAGCATGATTTTTGCAGTATGCATAACAGCAGAGGAAGAACTCAGAAAAAAACGAATGCAATTTTAAGACATATAATTAAAAAAAAAAAAAACCCTGACTGAATATGTAAGTTATGTGAGTATGATGATGCTACAGCTATCATTGCTGAGAGTACAGAGCCAGACACAAACCTGGCTGGCCTTGATAGAAATGGCCTTTCCATTAATAGGAAAAATGAACACAAATTATCTGTATGTTGTCATTTATAATTCTTGAACAGAAAAAGAAATTGTTCGGTCAAATGTTGAAAAAAAAATTGGTCAAGGAAATTGCAATTGGTGCATCTCTACGTTCTCTTGGAAACTATCATAAGGCTACGAACTACAATTATGTGACTGTTCTTTCTGGTTACATTAAATTCCTTTAAGGCCACTTTAATGCCTGCTCCGTCTATATCTTGTTCACTCACATTGGTAAAAGCAGTTAGCTCAGTCACTGCAATGCAAGGGAGATCCTTGATCTCGGACTCCATCTGGGTGCACTTTGCATACCCTCCTCATGTCTGTATACGTTATTACTCTGGTTTCCTCCTGCACTCCAAAGATGCTCAGGGTAATTCAGTCACACTCAAAGAGAGGGGGGGGGGTAATTACAGGAGAGCATTCATGTCATTTCTAATAATTACACTGAAAAGCTTATTTGTCTTTTTCTTTCATTTCGTTCAATCGGGGGAATCTTTCACAATCTTGGGAACATCTTGGGATATCTTGAAACATTAGTTAGGTTCTTGGACAAAAGAAAAATACAGACAAACCGTCTTTTCTACACAAGGCACACAGAGAAATAACGATGACAAAACAGATAAATACAACCGAGATGAGAACACAAAGTCATATCTGAGGGTATTGGCATTGTACCTCATTGTATGTGCCCAATATGAGGCACACACCATTAGCTCCTGAACTGCAAACTCTCCAATAACTACATTGCTCACAAAAATTGGGGAATATTTCATTTAGAAGTCTCCCCTCATTTTTGTGAGTAGTATATTCAAAGATTATTTTTTCAGTTTCTCACAGCCGTGTATTGGGATGGATCAGTCCTAACAACTTCTAAACTTCCATCTTTTAGTTAACTGTAATTGTACCGCAAATGTCTAACTAGTTATGAGTATTAATTCTTCTTTCTATATCTCTATACTATCATTAGAAACAGATCAAGAAGCTCGATGTAGTTTTGGAAAATTCTACAAACATCAAATAAATTAATGCTGATCAAATGAAATGCCTCTCTCTAGTTTTCCTCTATGACTCATGCGCCATTAAGTCACAAAAGACAGAAGGATCACACAAAGCTACAAGAACAAACCCTAGGAAAATGAACACCATGTGGGCAATTAGATCATTGTGAATAAGCTCACTGATTTAGATGTGTCTCTAACACAAAGTCAACTACAGTCGAATCTGGTTAATAGGACCATGTCGGGACGATTAAACGAATATGCCCTATATTAGATGACGGGACGTGCTATAACTTATGTAACATATTAAATGTTTATTTATTGTGCGATTTACAAGTATAGCGAACGTACAAACTACTACAAAGAACTACTGTTGCTTATGAACTTTGTTCATTGAAAAATATTTGCAAACAAGTTTTTCGAAACGATCTACAACACAATGTATAGATACTCTGCATACAAGGCATAATACACAAACAAAAAGTTCTTACTAAATTCCAGTCAACGTTTGAAGAACTTATCCAGTGTGATCTGACCTTCTCTTGATGGACTGCACTTGAACAAAATCACAACAACAAAATCAAGAAAGTGGTGTGGTGTTTTTTTGCTCTTCCTCCCATAAATCGCTGATCCGCTTTGTATCAGCTCTAAGTGGCGACTTGTGGCTTATTTTTCTTATTCGTTCTTTGGTTCAATTTAACGGAGTTTTGGTCCAAATAAGCTAATAAAATTACACGTATATAATAGGATTTTGTTTCGGTACTTTAGGATTCGGTTAGAATACGCGGCTGGTCCCATTAACCGGTGGTCCAATTAACCAAATTCAACTGTATATGCTCACGAAATGTTTTCATATTCCCTTAAATTTTGTGTATTTAGATAGCGCTGTTTTACACAAGAGCATTGTGTCAAATCAGCTTTACAACTATTTAGGCCCACAGCCCTAACTGAGCAAGCCTAAGGTGATGATGGCAGGGGAAAAACTCTCTAAATGTTATAATGAAGAACCTGATCTTCAATATGCATAATACTTAAACTAAGTTACCTAATTAATAAGCTTATAGTAACAGTTTAGATACACAGAAGCTAAATATAAAAATAAATATATAATATATAGACTAGATAATCCAATAATACAAAGACTATAAAAAATAAGAAACTATTTGTCACCAAACACCTGGGACTGCAAACTGTGAGGACGTTGAATTTAAGTGTATAGCAATAAAAACTACTGTTATATATGGATCCTATATTAGCTATATACACATGGAACAAACAGGAAGTGAGGTATTAGTGTATAAATCAAGTGGCAATATAAACTTTAGACATTTTACAGTGCAACTGTAATCAGAAATATTCCTATGTTTTCGTATTTTAATCAATTCTTAACATATTACCACAACACCATTTGAACTGAGAAATTACATATTTCTTTTACCAATATAAAATATATAATGAGGATCTTGAAGTGTAACAGGGTACTTCTGCCTAGCCTACAAAATGTTAATGTTCTTTATTTTTGGATATTAACATATGGGATTTATCTCCATTGTTATTAACTGCTGAACATCATGCACAAAACAGGTAACGTAAAAACTTACTCTATTATAAAGAAAAGGTTTATCTGTCTGCCTCTGGGGAATTAGTAGATCAACAATAATTTAATGTGAATAAGTATTACCTATAGTGGAGCTTGGTAATTGTGTTATGATATTATCAGTATATTTCGTATACTTAATGTCCTAAATATTTTGTAACCAACACATAAGCAGGTGGTGAATGAACTGGGAGAGGAATTTTACCTTCTGACAGGGATATATGGAAATGATCAAACGGTGGGAATGTAAAACTGTGTAAATCAGACTCATCGTTAGTTGATTCTTTCGATTCTCATGTCTATTTTTTAACAAAAGGAAAACGGGTGTGGAAAACAGACATTGGCTTCAACTGCTTTTAAATGAAAATGGAATTGAGGGCTGGCTGTTGGTATGGGAACTGCTTCACTGTGCAGGCACAAAGACCGAGGCCATGTTCAACAGTTATGTGATAGATTCATGAATTCATGAATCAAATATGCATTGAGTAGATGACAAAGGGGCACGGGTGACCTTTCTATTTTGCAACATAACTAACTATGGTCCTACTGAAAGCAGGTTAAAAAAAGTATGCTGGTCCAGGTACAGTTAATCCTGTGAAAGCCAAAAAGATACGCACGAGCCTAGGTTATGGATGGATATGCTTAGTGCATTTTAGGCTTTGAGGAAGATGATCAAGATAATAAGACTTTTTCAACCCAGAGAGACATCAGGCCTTTCTTAAAACAAAAATGGGCGTTATGTCCTTTAAACATTGCATCACTGGCATAATAAAGTTTGTCGTTCCTTGTCTTAAGAAGGCTGAATAATGCAGTATATTGTGTTTATAATGCGATTTATACCCTGAAGCCATTCAACTCCTTCCAAGGTAAGATACTGTCGAAGAAAAGTTACCCGACAGACACCACAGACACTCCTGGTATTTTAAAACCTTGTTGGACCATCTTGTCAAAGACAGCAGTTTGTATTTTGCTGCCCAATTTCCCCCATACACACCATGTCAGTCCACCAAATTAAAAGTCTTGTACAGTCTTGTTTGAAATTCCATTTAGGTCCAACAATGGACCTGATTTGTCTTACATCCAAGTCCAGGTTTTAGAAAAGAGGATCACCTCTGATGGCTTGGTCTCATTTCACAACCAGAAGAGGGAGTTTGTTTTCTGTACCTTGCTGCACTTAAACAGCCACCACATTTTAAAAACGCATGATAACAGAGGTAGTCTACTATGGAGTTTGTGTTCGAGTTCGAGTGGAGTTCGAGTTTGAAATAAAAAATAGACACGTCAATTTGGGCAGCACCAGGTGCTTCTGGACATACAGTACACAGATGGCTCCTAGTCTGCTACTCAGGTGAATTAGGCCTTGCCCCCATCTTCTGTAAAAAAAAAGTTTACCTCAGCACCTTGTAGCTGAGACAGCAGTCCATTAGGGGGATCTAGACACGCTAGCTGATGCAGAACTGATGAGGTCACTAAACTGTCCATCTAAAACACAGCTGTGAATAAAACCACTTACATACTGACCTTCTGTTCTCTCTTAAATCCTCATCCAGTCTCTTTGATGTATAGACTCATCTATAAGATACATTTCAAATTACTTTACCACGCAGTAAGTCATTTGCCCAGGACAAACAAACAAACACACAAAAAATAAAACAAAAACTTAAGTGTAAACCATATATGTCACTCTCACAAATAACTTCATTGTGTCTGATGTAGCACCCAATGCATAGTAAAAGTTATCAAGTTTCAGTTTAAAGGCCACCCTCCAACCATCTACCAAATTTTACCGAACCTTGTGTGCCTGCCATCGGAAAAAGACTGTATGTTTTAGATAGGGAGATAAGCTCCATACTAAAATCAGTCTCATTTGTGACACACACTGATCTTAATGTGATGATGCTGATATTAGACGTTCAACTGTAAGAAACTGGGCCTGCATAATTTTTCATGCAGGTTGCAATGGAGGTTTTCCTGGGGTGAACATTCCTTGAATAACAACATCATTCTAAACCACAGCGGTTAATTCATCACCTCCAACAAGGTAGATCTCAGCACCGTTCATTCACAAAGCTGATAATACACTTTCATAACCGGCACCTTCAGCTACTGCCTTCCTGGTTGTCTTCCACATGAAGATTTTACAGCAGACGCTAATCTAATTCCATGTCTGTCTGAAAGTTAAACAAGTCCAAATAGGCAACCAGAGAGCGACAACCTATAATAAACAGCCTGTAAAAATTCTTCAATAACTTGAAATTTATAACAGTATTAAATACAGTAATTACAGGAAAACAGAACGCATGGGAGTATCTTGGGAAACAACTACAGAAACTGCTACACAAACACTAATTTATGGCTGAATCTTTTCATTTCAAACCATGTCTTTATATAAAACAGGCTAGATTCAATATAAATGTTGATGAGAAACTGACAGAAAGCTAAAAAGATGTGGAATAGCCAGTTCATGTGTACTGATTCTAACTTTACAGATTACTGTGAAGCACAGTTTTATTACAGACAGGTTTTCACATCCCTTAAGATCATTAATTAAACAGACAATATTAATTGTAGGATCATTTTCTAGGTGCTAAACTGCTGGTTAGATGTTTCCCCCAAACATCTAATCAGCAGTTTAGCACCTAGAAAATGATCCTAGGTTGTCCAGGTCTAAGAACTACCCTGGCTTTTATCGCTCAACTGCTTGGACTGTCACATATTATTTATAAGGTGCTGTGGATATAGGCATTTGCCAATGCAATAAATTTGTTTCAATAAACAAACAAGTCAATCAAATATATGAGTGAAGATTGCTAGCACAACCATTCATTTAATCATTTACTATACCTGCATACTGCAATACAGGGTTGCGTGGCAACACTGTGCAAGAAATGAATCGAACCTAGATAGGTCTCCAATAGTGTCTAATAGTGATTGCAGTATCTACATGGTTGAGGGCTCAAGTAAGGCCATTGCCATATACACCCCTAAACCCTTAACACAATCCCAAATTTAACTTACAGTCATAAAATTCCAACAGTCTCATGTTCCTCAACCTTCAATACCTCCCTTAGCCTAACACAAGCCTACATATCCCCATACAGCCTAATTCATTAAGCCCAAACACCCTCAACCCTAAATACCTGCCACAGCCCAATGTCCCTCATCTCAAAACACCTCCCATGGTCTAATGTCCCATAACTCTACATACCACCCAAAACCCAATACCCCTCAATCCTTAACACAACCCTAAATATTTCTTACCCCTCTGAACCACAAATATGTCATACAGTCAAATGCCCTCCTCTCTAAATATACCCTCTTTCATTATGTGTAAACACCCCATGGACAAAAACACCCTAATTACCTAGTCTAATTACCCCCACAGCCAAATGCTCCTCAATCACAAGTATCCCAGAAGCCATCCAACTACAAATGATCTATTAAAGCCAATACAGTCCAGTCCAACTATTGACAACCCCCAAAAAGGCGAATGCCCCTCATCAACAAACTGCAATAGACAGCCAAGTGTTGCATATGCACCAATCCGTAAATAACCCTACATAAGACTGCTTTTCAACTCTAACTAGATAACACAAGTAATATCTCGAAAATCCCTTCGACACGAAATAACCGCCAGGCATTAAGTTCGTCTCCAAACTTGTGCATTCACATTTGTAATGTCATTTAAGATTATTTACTGTAATTTATACCTTCATCCTCTCGCGACACTGAGACGGCGTCCTGTCATATCCGAGCTCCGCTAAAGCTCGGGAGACCCGCTCGTACATGGCCGGTCCGGGGGCTTTGCCTGTAAACACTGTCCCTGCCACTTCCAGCTGCTGCATGCGCGCCTCGGCCAGTCTCTCGTTACCCCAGACGGCGATCAACGCGTTAGTTTCTGACGGGGTCCATGACATCCCCCGGCACACCGTGAACCCGCCGCCGCAGCTGCTGGTGTTGTTGGAGGCGGAGGCCGGAGCACCTCGCGCCGCCAGCGCCGATATGGACACGTTGAGAGGAGAAAACCTGTTAGACGTTGACAAATCGGTGTGGTACTGGTTGCTATCACTCAGATCATCCGATTCGGGAGACGGGAGCTCAGTTTTCGGCGTTTTCAGCGGTAGCGACCTCTCAGGAGAGCGTTCGTCGTTACTGGGGGCCGCCATGTTTGCTGCTGCTCTGTTGCTAAGGGGAGGGGGAGAGGGAAGCGTTCGGGCACGTGCATAGACGCTAGGTAAGCATGGATGTTACTGTGGCGTTTATATTATGTACGTATAAACGCGAATAGGTATCGTGTGTGGAAAAACTCGAAGAAAGACAATTTAAATCATTCGTTTGCCCAGTGTAAAGGTTTGACGGTCCTGAATAGTTAAGACGTTTTAAAAAAAATAATCCTGTGAATGTTCTGACTAAAATGATCATCTTTAAATTATAAAATACAATTTGTTAGCAATTTAAACCTTACTTCACCCACTCTTATAAAACCTTTGCAGACGTAACTGAATCATTGATTTGTTTACTACCTCAATGACTCCTGAATGAATCGAATCACGGCAAGAATTATTACGTAGATATCTAGTACCAGAAGCGTCCACTAGGCGGCACTGTCAATCTGTTTTCTTTTTCTTTTCTTTTCTTTTCTTTTTTTTTGCAAGAGATAGGCAGGTGAGCTTACTTTCGAATAGCAAACCAAGAAGATGTTTAAACATGGAAGTTGGACTTTAGACTCTTAAATAACGGGCATTATAGAGCATCGATTGGGTTTGGGGTATTGGGTTTTTGTTGTTTTTGCTATAATGCACCACAAGTCAAATGTTTAAACGTGTTGAGAGTTTTTGAATTTCTGTTTAGAGCAATATTAATGCCAACCCACGCTGGACCTATGGAGGCAATACTTTTAGGGGATAGACTCCTGATCCCCCACCAGGTAAAAAACACAATAAAGCCAACACAAAGTGTGGCTTAATGAAATATGGTCTGATATTAATTTAAGCCATATGATGTGCAATACGTATTGTCTACAATGATATCTAAATTCTTATTTTAACAAGGTGTTATCTGACCTCATGATTATGACAACAGTCAAAAGCACCATTTCTAGCACTTAAGCAATCTAATGTACAAACCCTGCACTTGCACACAAACTATTTCCCTTATTAGACACCAAGTTAGATTTCCAGTCTTGTTGATTTCTGTGACGAGCGCAAGTCAGCAAAGAGAATGAGCCACGTCTGCCAAATCTATCCATTTTGATTGGCTGATGAGTTCCCTGTTGCAGTCGTAGGACTCAGACATGACAAGTTGTGTCTGTTCAGTGCCTGGCCAAGCCAGACTAACTTTAATTTCCATGGTGATGGGTTATTGTGCATTCTTTGATTTATTAAAAAAAAACAACTAACTGCTATTTGAACAACACCAATCTAAAATGTGTAAGGTATATCAGTATGTGTGTTAAATGAGTATTATTGTACAAATAAACTGCACAACCAGAATAACACTTTTATGAAAGCAATTCATTAATAAGCCATTTTACACTTATTTGCCTTATGGATCAAAAAAAATTGTAAGTGAAAGTTATTGACAAATTGCGCTACTGCTGTGGCTGTGGTGACCTGAAGGGTGCATTTTATATTAATACTGCAAATAGACAAATTGTAGGATGCAAATTGTAGCTGTGTGCAAACATGGCATTTATATAACATGTACTAAGTTATCAAGCAGAGATTATGATAAGCCCGTGAATACTATTTAATTCATAGCCCTCTTTCTACTCTTGAATGGAAGTAAATCTAGTCGTACTCCTCTGCAATGCTTCCTCATTTTCAGAACAGTATTTCTAGCCAAGGCTATGCTAACTGCACCAAAATGGACAATTGATTGTGTCACCAATATTCTGTTCCTGCCCCGAGCCCACCTAATTTGCAGAGACATGCATACTGCAAATATTTAGTGTGACCATGGTTAAGAAGCAATACGCCTGACTGCAGACCTGATCCATAACAATATCCACAAAATCAGTTAAAGTAAAATAACTGAAGCTCTTTTATTTGTTATTTTGTGAAGTTGAGAGGTGGTTAATAGTGTGACTGGTTATTAGTGGGATTGACATCTGTATCAGAGGCATAGGAAGGAATAGACTCTTTGCTCAGTAGCCATAACCTGATTATCTTGATCATGTAAAGTGTTAAATACAGAGTAAATGAGGTCTGAAATAATAAGTGTTAGGCATTAATAAACGAGTTGTGTTAACACTGATCTGTGACTTGGTGCTGAGCAGAAGCAGAAGTGACAAAATGGGTAAAAAGCCAAAAGTAAGTCTATACAATTGTGAACAAGTATTAAAAACAAGCGTTTTTAATTTGACTACAGTTCACATTTTTGAGAGAGTATCATTTATTTATTCTGACTGGAATTTCGTTTAACATGACATGCTTCAAAGTTATTAGAACAACTGGTAAAGATAATATACTAAAAGTACATCAGAAACTATTAACCTGAAATACATTTAGTGGTATTCTGTAGTTCCAAAATTGTAACTTTGTCCAATGAATTCCAGAAGCTTATATTTCTGTTTGGGTGAAAGAATAAGCTTTCTTTGCTGTCGCTGTCTCCTCATAGCTCCAGCAATTCCCCTTTGATTGGGAATGGTTCATCACTTGTTGAGAGTTATACGGCCTGATTCATGATTTAAGCTGAATGGTGGTGATCCAGAGAGGTATCATCCAAGATGTGGTTAGAAATACAACAGTGAATGCATCTCTAAGCATGGAGGTAGAGGTGTCATGATGTTAGGAACCTTTTCAGCTACTGGTACTGGTGAGCTGCTTCAATATCAAAAGGAAGTTAATGTTTTGGAACACAGGAAAACATTGCAGAAATGCCTCCACTACTGGAAAGTTGTTTTCTAAAGAGGAACAATGTGATTACACTGTGAAGAGCACCAATAAGTGGCTTGAAAACGGGTCAACCTTTTCAACAAGGGTCAAATTTGAACCATATAAAGAATCCTGGTCTCACATTAAATGCAAACTAACTAGGACACATTTAAACATATCAAAAGTTTAAAGCCATTATCATTGAGTCGAACAACACTGGCACAATTTCACAAACCTGCACACTAATACACACACTAGGCCCATTTTAGCGTAATTAGCTAACTTTACTCAGGCACACGAGGATGTTCAGAGGATGTTCATACACCACACAGAAGGACCCCAGATCGCTCCACCTGGGATCTCGCTGTGACCTGCTGCAATTCAAATACACATTTGGTCATTGTTCAATATGAGATGTATATTGTTTACTAAGTAGATATGCTCAATTATGAAGGGGTGAATGTATGTGGGTATGTTTGTAAGGGTAATGAAAGAGAGATATGTGTGGCACATGGATAAGCCCTATCAGAGCTCTTCTCTTCTGAGAGGAATATTTGTAAAATGTGATAATAAATTTTAAGAAAGCCTAATATCAGAAACCGAGAGGATTGTGCATTAGTGTCAATAAGACTAAATGGGTTTAGTACAAAGTAGGTTTGTATAATCTGTACTCATCACATCTGTAACACAAAATCACTTACTCTAGAATGATTTTTAACAATAAAACAAGCTTTTTTGTGAATATACACTACTGTACAGGCAGCGCAGGTGTGTAGAGTGGTTAGTGTACTGCTGCACTGCTGCCTCACAGCTGTGTGGAGCCTGCATGTCTGTCCTGTGCTTGTATGGGCTTCCCCTCACATTCTCCGGCTTCCTCCCAGGTTCCAAATACACACTTATTGGGTAAATTGGTGTTTCCAAAGTGCCTTTAGTGTGTAAATATACGTGTACATGCCCTATGATAGATTGGCACACTCTCTAGGATTTCTCCCGCTCTGTGCCACTGGTTGGGCACTGGCTCTCCCACAACCCTAACTAGGATAAGCAGATAAGACAAAGTGAATGACACTACAGTACACATAGCAGTCTAGATATAAATTACATATACCAATGTTTTAGCAATTGTATAATCACCATGTATAATTGTCTTTCTTTTTAGAATACAACCAGAAAATACAGAATACATACTTTGTATGCAGTATTAAAAAAGCAAACAAACATAAAGCAGTAAGTAACATAACTTATGTGGCAAGTATTTATTGCACCCTCCTCTTACACATGAGCAATAGCAGTATCTGTCAGCTGATGCCAGTTGACCCATCTACAGAAGTCTGATGTGAAATTGTCTAATTGGAAAGGTTTTAGCCAAGAAATGCTAAAGCTCACAAAGACTGGAATGAAGATATGTCCAAGTTGGACAGTTTGAATCCAACCATCAACAATATTTTATATATGGTCAAGTGCTAAAACAACAAATCTAATGGTGTATTAAGATTTTTGCAAAGTACTGTGAATAATGTATAATGTTCACATTTTTCATATTTTTTTGTTGGACCCTGCTAAATAATGTAATAGCTTTCCCCCTAGCAATTTAGTCTATTTTTTGAAACTATTTAAACAATTATACGATCTCCATGTAAGATATTAACAGATTATAGCTATACCTTATGCAAGTTTACATATATTAGCTTTATTATCTATCTGCTATTACTATTTAGTTTGAGTTTAGATTATTGATCTTTATGTATCTGATTAATGTGATCTGGTGATCCGCGTGAGCCTACTTTTCCCTTAAGTGGCCATTGACGAGTGAAACACTGCTTATGAGTTCATTTTTGTGATGAAGAGCTGTCAATGGCCATCCTATAGGGACTACAGCTCAATTTGGCAGTGGCTTTGCCAGCTGTCCACCACAGAAGCGTGGAGCAGTTACTTCCTAGTAGGTCAAAGGGTGTGACCTGCCTCAATAGGATGGTAAGTTATCCTACGTGTGTGTGTTTTGACAACTTCCATGTGTTTTGTGTCTCCTAAAGGTTGGATTTGAAGAAACAAGAGACAATGTAACCTTTAAAAAGAGCCTTGGGCAGCTAAGAGCATGTTTTAATGCCCTGGATGTTGTAGGTATGGACGTGCTTGATTAGGGCCTAAAACAATCAGGCACAACAGCCCCTAAACAGGAAGAAATATCATTGTATTATTTTATTATTAAAGCATTGCTTACAAGGGCAGTCTTTCTGCATTTAAGAACCTGCAGAAAATAAACAACAGTCAACGATTATTGTATTCTGTTCACACACTAAGAAAATCTGAGTGTTGCCTTTCTGGAATGTCAATAGTAAAAATCAAAACAAGCAGCAAAACAAGCTTTGTAGTATAGCCACACATATAAGATTTGTAAATGCTAATATAAATCCTAAATCTCTTGTGCATATTATTCTTGTTAGATATGCACTGCCACATGTCCATACTAATGAGGCAAGGTTGATGCTTGCTCATGCACAAGACAGGCTGCATGATCTGATTTGTTCCTGAAGCACTTCTCTCAGTCACTATTTTTAGTCTGATCACATAGTCTGCAAAGATCACACAATTCTTCTCATGGTGATACTGCCGTTTTTCTTGGTCTGCTTATATGGGCTGTTTTATTCACATAGTTTTTATTCACACAGTGTGAGAGGACAATATAACAAAGTATATAATAAAGTTCTTAAATATTAGTAAGGACTTTGAAGGATGAAAGATGCTTATTCCCAGTTTGTCATTTTAACCTGAAATGGTGAAGGGTGGCTTTCAGGATTGGCAGTTTAAATTATTTTTCATTTGAGTCTTCTCATCTGCACAAGTATGCTTCCTTCAACAATTGGAACCGCACACCAATGCATAATTAGTTATAAAATTTCAAAAGCAGAATATTTTAAAAAGAGAAAGTAAAAGCCTCTGCATCTGCTTTAAGGTGCCAGAAAGCAATTTTCTCCTCATTTTGGCAATGGCATAAAATGTGTCCGGATTGCCTGACTTCCCATGGGGTCACAGATGTGCTGCCTTTCCCAGTTCATGCAGTTAGAGTGCTACCGAGATCCAGCACTCAATGCTGGACGTCTCACAGATATAATTTACGTAAAGAAAGTGAAACTGATTTGTAACAATTCCAACCGAATAAAGGCTCAAAAAGCAGTGCAATTTGAAACATGACTAAAATGGTTGCAGAACTGTGAGAGAGACGTGAATGTTGCTGTGTATTTCTTTCTTTTGATGCTGTTGAGCTTTCACAGCTCTGAGTGAGTCATCATTGTCGTGGGCTTTTTACACGTGCCTTCAAATTTCGTTTCATCTCAACACCCTTGACTGACTCCCGATCAGATCATTATCACGGCAGTGTACATCATCATTACACGCACTCAGTGCAACGGCTGATTGCAGATCAGATCATAATTACTCCAGTGTGAATCATCATTACACTCATCCAGTGCCATGGTTGACTGCAACACCTGCAATCTCAAATCCTCCTAGTACTTCTCGGACTTTCTGCATTTCTTAAAAGTCCCTGGATAGTATATAATGTTGCTAATCTATAGAGTATTCATACCGTTTTCAGTGGGAGCTAAAAGTCTTAGACCACTAGTGGAAATGCTTGTATTTTGCATTTTTAGCAAGTATATCACAATGTTTATCTGTACAAATAATGTAATGAGCATAACAAGTTGAGTGAAAAATTTTATCTTTGAAAAAAACATTTTCATTTCAGAATTTTTTGAAGAATCTCAAAATGTACCTACGATATGCTTGAATTGACATGCACTTGAGCTAGTATGGTCTCCACAAATTTGTGCTTTCCTAATATATATATATTATTTTACAAAAAATAACACAACCAGATACACTCATTGACATAAATATTAACTTATTATTGAACTTGAGTAAAAAGTGATATGTAAGTGATTATAATATTAGAATGAAATGATAAGTTTATTGGGGAAAACTATTCGATTAAAAGGAGGCTCTAGTACCCTCTTAGGGCACCTCTAGCCTGAATACAAGATGAGTTACAGTTGGGCATACAGGTTCTGTAAATCCTGCAGCACATTTGCCCACAGATGTTGCAGCTGGGCCTGTAGATCCTGCACACTCATGATTTGCCTTAAATCTGGTGACAAGGCCAAGGAACTGTTGCAATTTAATGGAGACATCCCTGTGAAACCCTTGCTGTGGTTGGGCGAGCATTATCATGCTGAAAATACCAGTTGGATCCCTGCCATGAGAGTCAACACATATGCCTGCAGCATGTCGTGCACATATTGCTGAGCCATTAGTGTTAAGCATAAGCTTACTACTACATCTCTACATACTTTGTTTGTCATATTTACCACGTTCTCTAATGGTCAGGACCACCACAGATCAGCTACTATTTGCCTGCTAGATCATTATCAGGAGTGATTCTGATGTGATGTTGCTGACTTAGTGTGTGTTGAGCTGGTATGTTTGGATCAGACACAGCAGTGCTGCTGGCGTTTTAAAACACTTGTTAACTCAATGTCCACTTTATTAGAGACATTTAATGTATTGCAAAATCATGCAGATGTGAAATCAAAGAAAGTAGGTCATTTGTTGCTGCACATTTTGTTTTAATCTTCCACTAATCCTTTATCAGTGCTCACAAGACACTGCCTACAGGACATTTTTTGGTTGGTGGACTATTTTCAGTCCAGCAATTACACTGAGGTGGTATTAAATTCCAGCAGCGCTGCATTGTCTGATCCACTCATACCAGCACAACACACATGGACACACCACCACAGCATCAGTGCCACTGCAGTGCTGAGAATGATCCACCACCCAAATAGTACCTGATCTGTGCTTATCCTGACCAGAGCAGAGTAAAGGGGACTGACAAAGTATGTAGAGAATGAGATAGGCTAGTCTGTATTTGTAGAAGTACAAATTAAAGTGACTGCTAAAGCTTAAATAAAAAATAAGCAGAATATAATAAAGAAAGAAATGAAAACTCTCGAATGCCTACGACTTTTGAACAGTATTTTATATAAAATGTGTTATCTTTTTTGGAATCCATGTTCCACAGCACTTTTGAGGAAACTTACTTATTATTCATCCCATTAGTTAGGAAAATATTTCCAGCATGAAAGTGTCAAATGAAAATCTCGACAGACAAATTAAAATGGCACCACACGCCAGACAAATTCATATGGGCTGCATCCGTTATCTCATTAACTGCCGTCCTGTCCTCTTGAATTCTCCTGCATGTCTTCAAACAATAGCTACTCTTCCTCATCAAAAACCGCACGAAACGGCCCATTGCAGCCACCCTGGGTCCCTGTGTGGATTTACCTTGTGCTTTCACAGCTGAGACCTGGTCTCTGAGGAGCACAGCGCCTGCAGTTAACCCCTCCAGCATTGAGGACCAGGTGTCTCTCCTCCCTCAGACGTCAGGTTAATTCTGCAGAGACTCCTGGAACACACGGGTCCCCTCATCAGTAGGCTCCAGCACATTTACATTAGCGCCCTCTCTCATTAGGGTGATACTGACATTGCCATGGTTAATGAGAAAGTCAGTAATGAAGGAAAGTGTCTGATCTCCATGGGCTGATAGGTATCAGGGTCAGGGCCAAAGCCATGTCACGCCTCTGTAAGGATGAAAAGGAGGGTCACAGGGGGCTGGTAGTAAGGGAATCCAAGTTCAAGATCAGAAAGATATTGGAATGATGCAATGGGGTACTTGTTTTGTGGCCTTCAGATCTTTGTTTTATAGTCTACAGTAAAAATGAAAAATATACATACCTTATTATTGATGCTTATGTGCTATAGTTATTCAGTGTTGTTTTCATAGAACACAACAGCCAAGATGTCAAGAGGAAAAAGTTCAGCAGGGATTGCAAAGCGCAAAGCGAGAGGAAAAAAGAAACCGCTTCAATTTATAATTTGAAGATAGAGGATATATGTGGTAAGATTTTGCTCACAGAGGTACAGGTACTTGGGAGTAATCTGTGTGGTAACTGTTTTTATCTTCCATAAAAAGAATTGCAATCACTTGCATTGCTACAACTAAAATCCCACTTGAAATGTATTTATTTAATTTATGTTTTATTTGTTAATCTCAATGGTGAGGATATTTTATGCATGTTAACTATTAATGCATTTTAATGATTTTCTGTAAAACTGATGGACACAGAAAATGATACCTTGATTATACATACTGTAAACTTAAGACAATTAATTTGAAAAACAATAATAAATGAGGATTTCAGATAACCACCATATGCATATTTACAGGATAGTGCACTTTGCAATACAGTTCCATTAGACAACTCATAGGTTGCCTAATTGTGGTAATTTACATTATAATTAAGTGCCTTTTGATGAACCTAATTGAAGTATTTGTCGGTTGAAAATAACCCCAGGCTTATTACAGACGAGGGATCCAGTGGACAAAAGAGAGGTTCACAAAAACTGCACAGCAGGTTCAGCTGCATAAAACATCACAAAAATCTGTTATCTCGTTAACGTAGCATGCCTTTGCTTTTGTGGCTAGATTTGCATTATTTAAAAGCTCCGTTACAATTGGCTGTTATATTGGTTTACTTAAGATTTAATGTCAGAGGTCCAAAATATATATATATAAAACTTTAGCTTTGATCTTTTTTGTATGAAAGTTGTATAGAAATTGATTATGTCTGAACACTACTTGTCTAGCTGTTCATAGTGCTCCATCACAGTGCTAGTGTGTGTGTGGGAGTAAATGAAGGCTTCACAATAATACTTCGCTGAAGCGTGGCGAGGGCAAATAATGCTCCATGGCACACAGATTGAGTCAAGTGAGTAATATATGAGTGATGAGCTGGTTGCTCTATATATTGTGGGCGGATGGATGGCTCTGTGTGACTGGGGCAGGCCTGTGGCCTCTGGTGGCCCAAATGTAACAAACTCTGACCATAGCACTGTCCACAGCTCAATACACCATTAGCCCTGGCAGCTGCTCTAACTGACAATCACTGTTTAGATCTGTCACTGCTATTACATTAGGAGATTTTATAATTTGGCACAGATTTGATTCATTGTTTCTTTGTAAATATGCAACCTTCCAAAATAAAAAAAAAACAAACATTTTAAGTATTTTTGTGTCCATTTCAAGGTCCAAATTGGAACCCACTTTGCTTTAGTTGTTGTTTCAGTTTCTTTTTGTTGGCTTCCCATGTCTTGTCACTGGGTAATTTCTTTGAGTGTGCAACCTGTGCCCATGTAATTACCCCTCATCATAATTTACTAAAGGTTTGCATGATTAAAACACACAAACATTTTAAATGAATTGCATATTTTAAATGAGTAATACAGGGTGAGGAGGCCAGCTGAGGGATCATCCCTAGCACTACCCACCCAGATTTAAACTTAGTGCCCATTTTGCGAGTTGACTTACATAATATGTCATTTGAGATTATTATGTAATATAATAACAGTTCACCTACAGAGAAATTAATCATATGTTTATCTCTTCCATGAGTCATCCTCATGTCCTCATCCTCAAGCTTGATGTCTTCAGTTCTGTATGTGCCTTTTAGGAGCTTACTTCACAATGTAGAGACCTTACTACCGTTATGAGAAATATGTTTGTCTAGTGGAGATGGAATTATGACTATGAAGCTTCAATTTAACAATGGCCCTGGTCAAGGGATGATTATATAATTAGGATTAGAGCCATGAAATTTCATAGATTGCCAAAGCAGCCATCCCAGTTGGTCCCATAAACGCTTAATTGATGCAAAAAGGTGGACAACCATTGTCTTTCAGAATAAATGCCAGCTAGAAGTCCTGCCATGGGAGGCAAAACATGACCGCAGGATGGCCTACACATATTAAATTGATGACTGATTGTCATATGTGATGGCTTCCCAGATCACATCAGCAGTTGGGGCAGTGTATCGCTCCACTGCAAGGAAGAATTGAAGAGCTCACCACAATGCCTTCATACTTTAACCCAACAGTCACTGGATCCCAAACATAATCTGGATTTGCTGCTAAAGATGATACGGTTCCAGACAGTAGCAGTCCAGGTTTCCTGTTCATGACATCACTGCAAATGGGTATGCCTGGCTGTCAATGCCAGGACACAGAATAGTCATTGTGACATCAAATGCCCTTCTGCTATGTGCCAGTAAATAGACTGGGCAGAGACGCCTAGCAATTGCCAATTTCACACAAATAGGTACCCAAAAGTAGTATCTGAGAGCTTTTTTTTATAGCGCAACAGGGGCAGCTTTATTCATGTTCTCCTGTGGCAGGATCCAGAATTTAATGAAACTCTACCTGTAATCATATCTCCCCGAGACATGCCTGCTTGTCAGGTTTTGCAACAATCTGTCATTTCTGTCTGGGTGTGTCAATTTTTGTTAGTGAGTGTATATTTAATTTTTTCTTTATATTTTGCGCTTACATTTATACTTGAATGTTGTCATTTGTAAGTGTTTAGTGTCTTAAAATAGGTCATGATAGAAACATTGAACCTTTAAAGTTATTTAAATATAGCATGTCACAGAATGCAGATTCAGATGTTAACTTTCTAAATCGCTGCATGTTAATTCAATCAATCAGGACCTTTCAAATGCCTCATAATGAGTGGGATCTTTGTGTGAAAATTGGCCCACTTGCTGTCTCCTGACTTTGCTGCTGATTGATAACCGCAATAAAGGCTGGAGCTTCTTCATGGTGAGTAGGCATTTGCATTGTCTTAATGCCTCCTGCTGATGGTTATGTTGGGACTGAATTACTATAAATGTATGACTTTGCTAAAACATGCATAAATATGGGCTTAGGTTTCTGAAACATTAACATTAAATTTAATAAATTGATTATTAAAAATAGTCCTAATGTTGCATCATTTAATTTCATTTGTTTAAAGCTCTATTCAGTTCACTCTTGCATCTAAGCAGAGGTTTATTAAAAATTCATCAATAATAAATCAGTTTCAGTTCCAGGGTGAATCAGCTTGTCACCTCAGAACTGTGTGTGTGTTGGGGTTCAGGGGTTTTGTCCTGGGATGAAGTCCTGTAGCATGACATTTTCCTGCAGGGTTAAAGGTCTCCAGCCAAATGTCAGTGCACCAGGGAGTGGGCAGATGGCCAACAGCTCCTATTAGACAGGAGTTTGAAACTAGTATTTCTGCTAAACGCTGACAGACAGATAACCCTAAATCAAAGTCCTCCAGCTTTTTAGCATTCATACTGGGATAGATATTGGGATGGAATAAAGAGTTTATGTGTCTAATTTAAAGCATCTGCAAAAGTGTCATACATCTTTAATTAGTGGTATTAAATATGATTTTAAAACATTTGATTTAAAGAAAGTAATAGATTTTTGTACTTCAGCTTTTTATCTCTGTTTAATACTGACACATTGATACTTTTATTATAATTATGGTTGACCTTGCTAGTTTTGTTGTTGTTGTTGCTGTAAATCATTTAGGGGTGAATGAATGGCCAATAGCCCGATAGAGAAAGTAATGGAAAAGGAAAAAGTGATGAAGAGGAGTGGGTGCATATGTGTGGAGGAGGCATCCCTGCTGTGAGCCTAATTAAAAGCGGTTCAGAACAGAGGGGCTTCTGCTGAATCCAGCAGGCTTTACCTCTCTTCTCTGCCTTTATTTAAGGTAGAACATTATACAGTTTCTCTTATGTTCTGTTCTGTTCTTTTTTGTTCCCCTCTCTTGCTTTTCCCGTTATTCCATTCTCTACTTTTCTCACCTGTTCTTTTCCTGTTCTTGTCTCTTTCTCCTCCATTCCCATCCATCCTTTAATTAACTCTTCTTGTATTATCCATTCTTTTTTTTCCTTTCGTTTCTTCCTTTTTCTTCCCATCATTAAGTTCTATTCACTTCTTTCTCCTCTTCTCTTTTTGACTCATATCATCTCTTCTCATCTCTTCTATTATTTGCCTTTCAGTTACCTTCTCTTCACTTACCTTAGACTTATAATTCATGTATACACCCTCTATCTATACTTTATCTTATCTTCCTATTTATTCTTGTCCACATTCTTTTCTTCCTATACATTCCCTTCCCTAGCATTTAGGACCTTTCATTTGTCTTAGCTTATCTTTTCACCTTGTTCTGTCCTGCTCTGATTCTGTCTTATCTTGCCTTCTCATAATTTAGATGTCTTAGTAGTGTCTTGCCTTGTCTTTTCTATCTTCTCTTCTCATTGTTCAGTTTTCTTTTTTTCTTACACTTTTCTTTCACCCTTCAGCCAGTCTATGCCTTATAACTGAAACACCTCAAAATACATTAATGCACTTTTACAGTGTTTCACTATAAATCTTTTAGAATGTAATAGAAATATGCAATGTGTTTACAGTAAACTGCCAGAAACTGCAGTGCACTTTGGGTCATTCAGCTGCACAGTCACTAACCTCACAATTTTAGATTTATGTCCATTGTAACTGAACAGCCATGTTAATGATTTCCTAGTCATATGGTTGTGCACCATCAAATTGGTCAGTAAGTTAGTTGTTGATAGTAATTAGCTAATCAAAAGTAGTTTTCTTATTTAAGAAATGCCTAATAGTTTTAGGGATCTGTATTTGCACTGGCACTGCCAAGCCCAGGTAGGCTGCTGACACTTAATTTATGAAAGACAAGGCAGTTTCTTGTGCCTCCTCTATAGATGCTCACCAAACAGATGTAGGGACTAATTTGGGAGTAACAATCTCACGTGGAACTCCCCCAAGAACTACATTTGCCAGTTTTGGTTTCCATTTGCACTGCCAGTAGGAATGCTGTGTAACAATGAAGAGACATATGCCATGGAAATTTCGCTTAGATAATTCAAAATCACATTGTACCTCCTCCATCACTAATAGGCTCAGTAAATCCTGATTTTTTTATTGTGAAGATCTGTCTTTTTAATGGATACCAGTTTACATACATATTTACAAACATATTTAAACATTGCGGTTGATCCGAACACTTATACTCATTGTTACAACAACTGCAATCGTTCCCAGTTCCTGCAGTGTGAACACACAAGAAAAGGGGAACAGTTCTCAGAACTAAGAGAAAGTTATTCCAATGTGAAAGCGACTTATGAATCTTGAAATTTGGGTGCCTAGACTTAGCATTGACATACATTGCTTTCTACCTAGTTATCAAATTAATACATTGAAATATGATATTTTTCTTGCATAACAACTGGAGAATAAATAAATTGAGAAGGAATTATTACAGTATGAAACTGCTGGTGTGAAAATGTCCCCAGAAAAACATACAATTTCACTTTAAACCCTCCATGTCAATGTACATGTAAATTATTTGTGTTTGGTGTAAATATGGCATTATATATCACTGATGTTAGTTTGGTTGTGTGCATCTAATCCACAGAAATCTGTTCTGTAATTACATTGGAATTACACTGTAAGGCTGCAAAGTGGCAAACCTGCTCCTCTTAGGATTTGAAGAACACTTTTCAATTCATTCAAAGGTCACAACGCTCTCCATGTGACTGAATATTTTAATTCGCCCTCTAATCCTTCTATTCAGATTTAGAAAATACATCCATCATGGATGTTACATATTGGGATGATCGTGTAGTAAATGTTAATTTGTTTTTGTCCCAGTTATGTTTACAAATGGAACAGGCAATGCTGTAAGTATGCTGTCCACTGCTCTGTTAATATTAGCTGTTTTTTGACTGTTTACTGATTTGAATAGGAATGAGAATGTAGGGTGACTTTGTCTTTGTTTTCAGTACACATATTTCGTGTGCATGCACTTAATCCAGGATCGATTGTGTGAGGATGAATCATTGATCTGAAGTACTTTGAGGGAGCCCAGTCATAGAGTGCGAGTTACTCAGCTATGTGCAAGATCAGCTATGAGCAACAGTCAGTGAGTATCAGAGAGACTATTCATAGAGAAAATCTATATTAAATATGCAAGTACATGTGTTAAACTTCAGTATAGACATTATTGAGCTATGGGGTGATACAGCTAATGAGATGCCATATATAAATGTTATACAATCTAACAAATCAATCCAAGACCAACTGCCATTACTGATTTACTTTTTAGTAGGTAGTGTGCAGTTACAGTTCTGCACATTGCCATTACGCTCTTTGGATATCATAACCAATATTTTCACTTTAAGATGTGTCTTGTAATGCACCCTTCAGATTTCAATTCTTGATTTGATTGGTTTGTGGTCTCTTTGTTCCCGTAATAGTGAATGTCTGTTCATGCACTATTTTATGCAAAACTGATTAGTTCATCTTTCCATGACTCAGAGCAAACTCCTCCTCCCAAAATCTTTCTTTTATCACTTATTTCTAAATGTACAAGGTACACTACTAGACATACAATAAGCTGAACCTATAATTGTACACCAATAAGCTTTTCATGTTTCTCGCAATTTGATGGTCTAAAAAATGTCAAAAGAAAAACTATTTTTTGTCATTACTCCTCTGCCTGCAGTGACCTAATTGGGTGGCGAGTGAAAGATAACTTCATGTAAAAATAAATGTTTCATATGAAAATCTAACACATAGGTCTGTGTTCAAAAGATTACAACGTTTCCCAAATTTGTCTTGGTATTTGTCTTAAAATCATCACAAGTCTTAAACAAGCTTTTAAACAGTGTTGCAGTCATGACCGCTAGAGCAGAGTACTTGTAAAGACTAAGACACTTAAGTATACGTCTTACACTTGAGTATAAGTCTTCCCAAAATCTGTCAGCAAAATTTAGCAAAAGTTAGTTTAATGCAGGCTTTGTGACTGCGTTTTAAAAGCCATTGCTACCTAAGACAAAACATAAAAAGATGTTTAATTATTGCTCCTTTTCTTTTAAGACTGATATAAAAAAGAATAATATTTTGTGCTTGTATTTTGGGTCTGGTCTTTTTGGTCATACATACACACACACACACACACACACACACACACACACACACACACACACACATA
>JAUZST010046982.1:0-25540 GCA_034779995.1 Parotocinclus haroldoi | reverse complement strand
GCTTGGATTGTAAAACTGTATGAGTTGTAAGTCGCTCTGGATAAGGGCGTCTGCTAAATGCTGGAAAATGTAAATGTAGATTGTGTTCTTGGCCTGAAGTCTGGCTGTACTACTACTTATTATTTTACTTGATTTCATTCGCACTGCTCACAACAGTATATTAAATATTGATTCCGAATGATTTTGTCAATCCAGCAGTTCAAAAGACCATCTTGACCTGTTCACCTCCACTTTCTCACCCCAAATTCACTAACTTTATTTAGTTTATAGTAGAAGCGGTGGGATGTTTTTCATTCTATTCATGTGCAAATTAAATTAACAACGAAATCGGGGTCACAATCGCACGCTTCTGAACCATTACCATGCCGCATGAATGTGTACGATAACACATCAGACCTTCTGATCGCTCTAATATTAACGCGGCTTTATTATTTTTCAAATAACAAGATAATATAGCTATTATAGCTGACATAGAAAAACAAACAGCTCCGGACAGCGACCTAAAGTTCTTATCCCAGCTCTCCCTCAACTGCCACTCTTGGGCCTTTAAACCTAAAACCTACTGTATAATTACAAAAATAATGACAATAATGTGTAATTCAGACTTGGACATGCAGAAACTGATGGCACGGCGGTTGAGGCGGACTATTAAAGGTCCCCGATTGTTACTCTGGATAAGGGTTTTTCTAAATGACTAAATATAAATCTGCTGAATGCTACCAATTTACCATCAGCGGATGAGATTTGATCCGGAGCATTAGATTCCTAAGGCAAGAGTCATAAGTGTTGCATAAAGTGAAGGTCAGACTAATGTTAAAGAAAGTCAGTGTTCCAAATACTGCAAAACACAGGAGCCAAATTAAACTCTCACCATGTAAACGTGCCCAAACGAGCCTTTTCCCAACTCCTGCAGCAGTTTGTAGAGTTTTGCTGGATCCTAAGCAGAGAAGAAAGTGAGTTTAATGCTGGTGAGCACGGTGTCATCACCTGACAGAAACAAAGCAACAAATCCAGGTCTGGCCTCTGGGATTTTTGTACCTTGGTGTTTATGATTATTGAGAAATGTTGTCTATATTCAAACAACAAGAGTGTGATGTCAAAGTTTCAATAATTAGCTAAAGACATGTATGTAAATAATTATGTCATTAGTATTGACTGGCGATTTTAAATCATACATTTAGTTTTTTTTTTCAGTTTTGTATTTTCAGACTTTTATATTCAGGCTAAACTTTGTACTTGATTTACTAATTTACTTTTATTTCTAAAGTACATCTAAAATTAAATTACATATCTAAATTATAAATATACGCATATTCATTATCTCTCATTTGTTTTTTACATTTGGATCACACACTGTTTTACTGCTTTTTTCCATATTTTTAAAATTATGCTAATGTATTTGATATATATATATATATATATATATATATATTTTTTTTTTTTTTTTTTTTTTTTTTTTTTACAATAATTTTCATTTATTGTTTTATATATTTTATTTTATAAATCTCAACCATTTATTTATTTTTTAAATCATGTTCCTGGTCAGGGTTGCATGTGCTGAGGCATCATTGTTTCCTGGCTTTTACAGATAACTCTTAGTTTAATTATTTTGCATGTATTATTAAACGTGATTATAAGTCTTTATTTATTTATTTATTTTATATATACTATATGTAATTGTCTAAAAAAAATATATAGGTTAGAATAAAACGTTTTTGTAAGCACATTTTTGAGCACTGTATGTACTTTATGTACTGAAATGTATTTTATGTATTTTAAGTGCTTAAAGAGTGAGATATATATTTTTAAAAGGTTGATTGATCATTATGTTATTGGACATAGCTCAGTGCACCTACAGTAATAAACACTGTAAGAACTACTGGTTTTAGTGAATAACCATTACCTGTTTTGAACAACGGGATTCTGCACATTTAGAAACACACAAAAAATGAATTGTAAATTAAAATGCACTTACCGTGTCTGATTGGGATCTTTTTGAAGGTTTGCTTATATCCTTAGACTCTGTGGAATTATCACTCGCCATTGTCACAGTATAGTAAATGAAACGATTGATCGATTAAATAAATAAATAAATAAATAACTCGCAGCTCTTCCAGGGATATTGCTTCCCTCTGATTCTAACTAAGACTGAATGGCAGCTAAGCTTTTATAAGCTGTTTCTGAGTAAGTGGGAGTGGCATTCAAATAAAGAGACTGCTAACCCCACCCATTTATTGATAAATTCTGAAAACTCAGTGTTGTTTGGTCCTGCTGCTTCTGTAAGGCTACCCAACTGGAATTAATTGAGTACATTTACATTTATGCCATTCAGCAGACGCCCTTATCCGCGGCGAATTACAATTCATACAGTTTTACAGTCCTAGCAATTGTGGGTTAAGGGTCTTGCTCAGGGACCCAACGTGCTTGGCAGAGGTGGGATTCGAACCCTAGACCTTCTGGTCCATAGTTGGGTACCTTAACCACTAGACCACCACAGTTCCAAATTCAGAGAGGTGATTTAAAGTCGTTTTAAGGTGTTGGAGTCCGGAGCAAAACAAGGAGAATACAGTCCAGTTATTTTTATTGTTATTTCATAAAACGTTCAAATATTTCATGAGGTCACGTATTTAGTAAGGACAGTGGAACTTCTTTGGAAGTCACTTGCATTAATATTTCCTTCCATTGTTCGCTGGTAAAAAGAGCGTGTTAATTACCTGGGTTGTGTCAGGTACTGTCAGTTCTGGCTTTGCCCTACATACCTTAAAAAAAACATGGTTTGTTTCTCTTCTCTGGAATCATGTGGGTGGGGCCTAAATGCAGAAATAAACCCAGCAGAGATGACCTCAGTTTTACACAGGATTTAGAACAGTGTTGCATATCACGTGTCAGATCAGTTCACGGGCACAGGAGACGGCGTCTCAGCAAACGCTCGAAGAGATTGTTATTAAAAAAAAGGACGTTAGGAACGTTAGATGTTTTGATCTCACTATCAGAAGCGTGACCTGCACCTTTCAATAGATAAACCTTTCACAATAGGAGTCAAAAGAAAATGTTCAGACAAAGGTGTTCTTGCTGTCTCACCATGAAATGGAAGATGGCAAAAAAAAAGGATGTTTACACTCCCATTGCACTGAGTGTAGCTATTTTCTGCAGTCTTGGTATAATGAAATGTACCAAACACAAACAACTTGCAGTACACAAAAGAACTGTGGCAATCTGCATAAAATATACATTTCGTGTGATCTTAAAGAGCTTGGTCTTACTTTCACACTTTGCAGCAGTCGAACACACCTGTGAATTATTTGCTTTTCATGCGAGTTTCAGGTGGATGAATTTCTCAAATCATGGGCTTCTTGCTGTTCCAAGACTAAACAACAAAACTAGAGCAAAAGGGACGCTGTGCATGTGCTGCTTGTGCATTTATAAAGTCGTCTTCCCTATGATATCAGACTCTCTGAATCCACATCCTTTTTAAGAAACACATCCTCTTTTAAGACCCACATTGATTTCCTTAGTTTTAATGAGTTGTGATCAAATCCGTGAACTTTCTATTATTTTATGGTTATTACTCATTATTCAATACTGACACGCTTTTGTTTACCTTTATGGCATTTAGCAGACGCTCTTATCCAGATTGACATACAACAGATACAGTCTTATAGTTCAATCAACTGTGTGTTTAGGGCCTTGTTTAAGGACCCAATTGTGGCAGCTTGGCAGGATTTGAACCCTGGACCATGAGGTGCAGAGTCCGGTACCTTTTGTTGCTTTGAATTAAAACATGCTATATAAAATTTACTTACTCTGAAATTCTTACAGGCACGACTACCATAACCTTCATGCCTTTATATTGTTTACCTTCTGTAGGAATCATACGACCTTAAAAAAATGAGCTTTAAAACTCTTGATATTGCGTACGTTTTCAATTTCCTTTAGACATTTGATTAATTGTTCTCTGTTTTATTCTTTTTGCTTGTGTGTTCTTGGCATTCCTGGACAAAGGGTTAAGCAACTAAAGTGTGTTAATGTTAGTAGATGTTAGTAGCTACAGATTTCAGGTTTTTTTGAGGATTTCCTCTTAAGTGTAGCTGCTTATTTATTCTACAAAATTCCTGTTTTGTTTAAGTTGTAAAGTTAAAAGGAAATACACATTAGTATTATTTTTTTTTTTTTCAATTTGAACTGATCGAGTGGTCCATCTTTCACATGGTGCTAAGTGGCCTGTTTTGGGGGCTCAAAACCTCAAAAAGGTTATATAATCAATAACGTTATATCAATACTTTAAACAAAAAGAGGCTAAATACACATTGAAAGAGAATCTTTAACTATAATAAACAACATAACATTAAATATAATGGTATGACTACAATCAGAAACTGCAATATTACATTAGTGTGGCTCAAATAACACTTCAAATACTAATTAACTAGACTCGATTTATACCTGCGAACCAAATCAGTCTGGGAGTGTAAAGAAATGTCCACGACTCAAGGTGCATGTCATCACTGTGCCTCAGTATAACTCAGCATAAACAGATATGGCTGGCTAGCAGTAGCACAGATGTAGGAAATATCACTGAAAGGACAGTCTTATTGCCCTAGACACAAATTCTAATTGCATCATTTGGTTGACACTGATCATTTATGGTGATAAAGTGAATGTAAAAGTTGTGACGCCAGTGAAGAGCAGAGATCTGCTAAATGCTGCAAATGTCAAGAGCAGCAGCTGCTACAACCGCAATTCTAATAGGACGCTGTGTAAATAAATAAAAACAGAATACGATTATTTGACAATCCTTTTCACCCATATTCAACTGAATACACTACAAAGACAAAAACTTTATTGTAATTTGCAAATATTCACGCATTTTAAAAATTTGATCAAAGATCACAGGCATTCAAAGTACGGCCTTGCAGAGATTTCTCCAGATTCTCTGAATCTTTTGATGATGTTAGGGACTGTAGATGATGAAATCCCTAAATTCCTTGCAATTGCATGATAAGAAACAGTGTTCTTTAAACTGTTGGACTATTTGCTCATGCAGTTGTCCACAAAGTGGCTCGCCTCGCCCCATCCTAGCTCGAGCCATTCAGGGACGCTCCCTTTATACCCACGATCATGACAGTCACTAAACTGAAGCTTTTTGAGCATCCCTCAACCTTCCCAGTCTTTTGTTGCCCCTGTCCTAACTTTTTTGGAACATGTTACAGGCATCAATTTCAAAATGAATGAATATCTACAAATAACAATAAAGTTTATCCGTTTGAACATCAAATATCTTGCCTTTCTAGCGTATTCAATTACATATTGGCCTTAAAGGATTTGCAAATAATCGTATTCTGTTTTTATTTATGTTTTGCACATCGTCCCAACTTCACTGGAATTGGGGTAGTAGATGAAGACATGTCAGTATTAAGACTTTTTTTTACTTTAATACGATTTAAGCAAATGGCTGTAATGTTTGAGTTTGGGGTGAAAGAACTTGACTGGTCTGCACAACACATCTTTAATGAAACCTACCATCAATCTCACCAACACCCTCAGTCGAAGTACCAAAGTGGACATGAACCTTGAACCTGTAAGTACAAGGTTCACATAAGGGCGTGAAGTTTGTATTTCTGCATACTTTCATTGGGCAGTGCCCAAAAAAAAACAAAACTTTTTTTGCATTTCGAAAACATGTGGATGTTTCCAGAACTAACATGTATCCATGTTCTCCATATTCATAAGTATGTCCGGTTTTTTTTTTTTCAGATTCTGTGGCGTAGTTGTTTGGAGATACTGTGCACAACAGACCTTATGAAACAGTCATGGGAGTATTATGTATAACCATTGGCATTGCTAAACCAAGCAAGTTATTAGAGCTCAGGAAAGATCCTTTCTATTTAATTTCCACAGTAGTTCACCTGTCTAAACAGGCTTTCTCAAGAAGCATGTAACCAGAGAGTGGCAAGGTGTGTAATTTTCCCTCGGGGCATCAGAAGTGGTACGTCAAGCTTTCAAAGCCAGCTTTCCACTGAAATCCAACAAGGAAATTCAACAGAAAAAGCATTGTATAACAGAATGACCCTGTACACATGACCGTTTGGGTTTTATAGGTCTTTTTTGGTAGGATGACTGTCAGCTGGAATGTGTAGGCTGCATTAGTTAGATGTTCTATTCTGAAGTAAAAAGTTTTCCATATTAATAAACTCATATGTAAATCTCAGTGTTGCTTTTACCCAGCCAACACTCTTAGCATTAAAGGCTCCAGACAGCTTTTAATATGTGGATATTATGATAATGTATATATGTATAATATGTTGTGAGTTCATATCCCAGCTGTGAGCATTCACCACTTATTAATAATTAATCATTATAATGGTTAATTAACCGTTATAATATTCCATTTCTTTTTGCACTATAATGGGACCCCACCCCATCTGTCCCAATGCTCCCATTTCTGCCTTGTATGCTAATGCCATCTACCTAAAGTCATTGCTGATATGAAACACACTTGGAATACACAAACTCTCGAGTTGTTTCAATTTGTGTATGTGAATGGGATTAATTATTTAAGTGATTACAATATTAGAGTGAAATGATAAGTTTATTGGGGAAATAATTGAAAGGAGGCTCTAGTTACCCTGACAAGTCGCCTCTAACCTGGTTCTGTATTTTTTTCTTGCAGCACATTTTCCCCACTTAAGTTGCAGCTAGGCCTTAGATCCTGCACAATCTGCATTCCAGATGCTCCCATAAGTGCTCTATTGGTGAGAAATGTGGTTGGATGCCCAAGCAACACATGGCTGCAGCTGAGTTGTTAGTAACCGTTGTATCATTATTAGGGAAGACCGATTGTCCTATATGATGGCACCACCCAGATCATCACACCAGCAGTTGGGGCAAGGTGTCTCTCCACAGTAAGGCAGTATTGAAGGGTTCTCCATTGGGCCTCCAAACTCAAACCCAACCATCTTCAGTTTTCAACAGAACCTTGATGCGTCAATAAACACATTATGATTCCAGTCCATAAATGTCCTGCAAACGAAGGCGACAGTGGGTGGCTGTCAATGGCAGGAGACGTAAGAACTAAGCACATTTAAACGGTTCAGGCAGAAGCAGGGGTGTGTAGTGAAGGAGGCACCCTGGTCTGGATGGTGAATAAAGAAACTATGGGAGCTGCTCAAGCTTGTCGGTAAATTAAACGATTCTCTTTACTGATGGTTCGTCTGGGCCGTGATGTATGCTGATAGCCTTTGATATTGCAATGACGATTAAAACTACTTCTAAGCTTTCAGTATTATACAGAAACTAAAGCGCAGTTGCAAACAATAAACAAACAGGCACTGGGCATGGTGCAGTGTTGTATTCATGCATACCTTAGCATGAAGAGTCTCACTTTCAGACATTAAACCACGTGTCAAAGTTCCATTTGAGCTACTCTGTTCCAAGCAAAATTGTAGCTGAAAAGGAACTGATCCAAATGTTTATCCGAACTTAAATGCAGTCAGTCAAGCGAAACCAGTTTTAGACACACTTTTTAAACTTTGCACTGGGCTATGCAGCCTTGAGTTTCAGATGGGATTAGATTAAACTTTGTCACTGTGCAGAGTACAGATGTAACGCTAATGAAAAGCACTCTGTTAGACACATTTACTATATTGCTTCACCTTGAAGATGTAAAGAGAGAAAAAGCAACTCATCTTCTGTTCCACAGTTTTATACCTAAACTATCTTTAGTCCATTATTACCTTCAGCGGCACTGTTGTACCTGATCGACTCCAGTTAAGTACCAGTTAAACACACTAACACACCTCCACCACACCAGTGTCAGTACAGTGCTGAGAATGATCAACTACCCAAATAGTACCTGACCTGTGTTCATTCTGTATTTCTATATGTTCTGTGCTAATTTTATCATTTAGCTTCTGACTTTTCAAACTATTACTATAAACCTATTAATCGACTCAATCAGTTAGATAAATTAGATCATTCTTACTTAAAGCATCTGCCCCATTCAAGGATGGGTCTATTTTTGAGTCTTGGTGCCCACAGGGTTTCTTTCTCCTAACGTTTAGGGAGTTCTTCCTTTCCACTGTCACTCTGGCTTACTCATTAGGGTCGTGGTGATAGCAGATCAGGATTTAGCAGATCAGGATTAAGCTCTCACAAATGATTGATAAATTGTTGTAATCCATCATTTCACTTTCTTATCTGTTCAATCCTGGACAGGGCTGTGGGAGAGCCGACACCCATCTATCACTAGGGGCACTTTGGAGACACCAATTAACCTGTTAGCATGTCTGAACTGTTGGAGGAAGTTCGTAGAGTAAACCCATGTGGACACAGGGAGAACATGCAAACTCCACACAGAGAAGACCCAGAGTAATCACCACAAATGGACAACTGGCATGGCTAAATGATAGTCTACAGCACCACTGGTGCTCCAAAAGATGTTGGGTAGATATTTTTCCCCAGATTTCGCCCTTGTTTTTGCCATACTGGCATTCCAAAATCCTGAACAACCCTGTGCTGAGGGTTGTGCTGAGGAGGAGGTCCCCTGGGCAGCTTACCTCTTTTCACCGCAAGAATGAATCCGCTTAGTAAAATTAACTAAGCTCATCATGTCCATCCACCGGTCGCGCTCACACTGGGACACTTTAGAGGCGTCAATTGCATGTTTTTGGATCGTGTGCAAAAATGGAGTACCCAGAGTAAACCACCACAGACACAGGGAGAACACGCTCCACACATGCAATAGCTGGGACTCAAACCAGGGTCTATGGCTTTGTGAGGCGATGACACAAACCATTACACCTTCGAGAAAATTGCTGACAATTGACAAAACCTTGCAAGATACAGTCTGGGAGGATGCTGTTAGCTTTGCAGTGCCGGGATTTGAACTCGCAACCTTCCTGCCACTGTTCCAGTAGCTTAACCACTCGGGAGTAGACTTCAGAAACCATGCACAAAAAATAGCCCAACAGCAGATTATTATATAATAACATTTTAATTACTGATTTAACATCGAAAACAGAGTTAATGCAACTAAACATAAGACAAATCAACGACGAGACCGATACAAATTTAGTTAGTTTATAGAAAATTTCATAAAATCCACAAGTAGTCCAAAATCATGAGTGCACTAGCTATTTTAAGAATAAGGACCCCCCGAATTGAGCTGCCCACTAATTGCCCTGCAAATGGGATATATTGTAGCTTGTCACTCAAGAACCCAATGCAGCCAGTTCTGTTAGTGGACAGATTAGTACAAAGCCAGTTCTCAGTACTGCACTCGGACATTCAGACCAGACCGTAGACACTAAAAGCACTAAAATATCAGCACTGAAGGTTGGCACGAAAACGTTCATCTTCCTCTCTCCTCATAAGGCACTTCATGATGAACTCTTCATCTTCACCTGATTCACATTATGTCGAGAGATCTTCTGCACCCGGCGCCATCAGGTCCAGATCTCAGTAGGCACCATGGCTTCTGTAAGATGAATAAAAAATGAATAATAATAATAATAATAATATAAAAGCAGCTTGTAGAACACAGTGCTAAAGTGTTGGGTTACAGGAAGAGTAATGTGATGAACGTCAGGTTCTTCAAAGTAAAAGGCATCACCTACAGTTCTGAGAAAAAGACTTTTAAAGGCATTCTATAATTTTCATTTAGACACCCTTCATCCCGAGCAATGAATCCAGTCTTACAATCCAAGCAATTGTGGGTAAAGCGTCTTGCTCAGGGTCCCAACTGTGGCAGAGGTGGGATCTGAACCCTGTACCTTCTGGTCCATAGTCCAGTACCTGAACTGCTAGGAGACCACAGCCCCAATTTTCATTAGAAATTGTCCCAACATACTGTGTTCCCTCACCACTTTGCGGTTCACCTTTCGCGGACTTCAAAAAATATGAATGGAAAAAATATATTGCAGATTTTCGCTGTTTTGCGGGTTTTTGCTGAACATTTACATAAAAAAAAAAATCACAAACTTTATTTAAATAATATTAGAAATATTAATTCTAACAATAAAGGAATGTTACAAATCATAAAATATGACGATTTACAGTAAATAGAGTATTTACTCGGCGGATGAATACTCACCAAAAAGAGAAGTAAGACTAGAGCATCTGAGTCGCTACTTGCCGACGTGACAGGTTTTTATCTGCGGTTTTGTGTTCGCTGTTTGTGAAAGTTTCGTTATAGACTGAATTCATTCATGGCCTACGATGAAACCCAAACGTTCTGCGAGTTCTACGGCTTAAATGATGTAGAAATACTTCTATAAATATAGCGTCCCTACTTCGCGGATTTACGTTTATCGTGGCTGGTCCTGGAACGTAACTCCCACCCCGCCATAAACCAGGGAACTGTATTTTGTTGATAATTCCCTAGATCCTGCTGTCTAAAAATAGTGTCAGTAGCTACATCTCATCCATCCATCCATCATCTCCCACTTAATTTACACAGGGTCGCTGGCAGCCGGTGCCCAACGGCAACTTTGGGTTCAGGGGCAGTAACAACCCTAGACCGGGTGCCAATCCATCGTAGGTCACATGCTAAGGGCCACTTTAGAGACCATAATTAACCTAACACGCATGTCTTTGGACTGTGGGAGGAAACCGGAGTACCTGGAGTAAACCCAGGCAAACACGGAGAGGACATGCAGACTCCACACAGACAGGACCGACACTGCTCCACCCTGGGATCGAACCAGAGACTTTCTTGCTGTGAGGCAGCCGTGTCAAACACCGAGCCCCCGTGCTGCCCTCAAAGGGTACAGTATGTGAGCACGTAAAAACCTCCTGAACACATAAGCACATATAATAACTAACAAAAGAATAGCCGCTGGGAAGGGTAAAGGGGATTTGAAGAGGGGACCAGCATCAACGAGCAATCTGTAGCAGCAACGTTTAGCAGCGCTCACACAGACCCGTCTCGATGCGAATGGAGGAGGGGGAAGCCGAGAAAAAGGAAGCGGAGTTCATAGGTTGGGAAAGAGGGGGAGCCGAAGAGTCCATGACACAGTAAAATCACTTCCATGCAAGCCACCCCCAGAAGTCCAAGGAGAGACAGGGGGAGGTGCCAGGTTTCCATAGCAGCGGAATCTTCTGGGGGAGTTTACACTCTCTGCCGCCCGACCTCAAGGCCAAACCACAGATAAGATGGGTGCTGAAAACCAGACAATAGATGCTCGTTTTGGCTCGAGTGATCCCAGTTAACAACACTCATGAATTGTGGTTCTCAATTTCTCCAATTGATTCCTATTTTAAATTCAGAACCGATAGCTTCTCCGAGACTGAACGAATCCATTCCATGAGTATTAGTCACAGTATATTTACTTTGTTAGCCTGTTACCTTGTTAAATGATCCCATTATTAAAACAAACATTCGACATTTGGTAACTTGAACAGGTTATGGTCCTGAAAGGGTTAAAGTGAAGTGTTTTAGGAAAAAATGCCACAGTTGTTTCTATACGAACCCTTTCAGGACCGTAGGATGTTTCAATCGCATTTGACCTTCATTTAAATGTGTTGGACAAACATGTCACAGCATTAGCTCTATAAACTCCGGTTATTTAATTTTTAAATTAACACAACAAATGAAATGAGCCTACATAATCATTTAACAATTAAGGAAACAATTTAAGCAAGTCACGTGATCAAAAGGGCAATTCATCATGGCATGAGAGACTGACCATACACACGCATCAGTGAGTAAATTGAGTGTCAATTCTGATACGGAGTGTCCCCGTGTAAAATAAATTACATGTAAATTCCCAACAATCATGACAAACACTGTTGTTCCTCACAGTTTCATTTCTGTAAACCACAGCAGCAGGGAAAATATCGTGTGATTCATCCATGACGAATCATGAGTCAGTAGTTAGGTGTCAACAAAGTTTAAAAACATCAGCAAAGACGTCTCTCTGCTGCTTTGTGACACAATTTTCAGGTTTTTAGCGGCAGAATTTATAAGAAATAGTGGAACAACTGTGGAACAAGTACAGGAAAGTCTATAGTAGTGATAGGAAGCAGTTATAAGGTTATTTAGAGATCGTAAGCTTGTCACCTCGATCACTGATATCTCAAAATTACTATACAATTTTGCGGTATTTGACATAACTGGGGTATGTGTACTGGTGATACGCAAGATTATTGTGGGAATGAACGAACGAGTCAGGAACGAATGGGCCGTATGAGATGGCGCTTTGAACCAGTTTTTTACCGCCGTCTTTTTCTGTTAAAGCCATGCTTGGTTGTTCAAGGTTTAGTGTGTCGGTTATCGTGTGTCTACACTGAGCATGATGGGGAAAATGGAGGTGTTAAAACACACACACACACGAACAAGAGGGAGGAAAGTTGAGAGAGCTGGAGAACTTGGCACACACTTTACAGCCAGATGTTGGACACTGGAAAGGTGATGAAAATGAGTGTAAGGAACAGCACATTTTGGACATCTTAATGTGAGACAAAGAGTTTAAAGGCGGAGTCTTGACCGTGCTAAGTCAAAATGTTTATATCGAGTAGGTTTCACAAACAATCAGTCCAATTAGAAGAGAAAAGGCTCCAGCGTGTCCCCTGCAACTGTCGATGCTACATTTATTGTACTTCTAATTTGGTGACAAATTTTATTTAGGCAACAAAAAAAATGTAAGGAGCCATTTAGGTTTAGACTTAAGAAACGACCATTTTTACAGAAGAGAGCCAAAAGAAATTCCCATTATATTAATTACATGCAATGAAAAAACAAATGATTTGGTTATTTAATTATAAATAAAAAAAATAATATGGAAAAAAAATTTAAGTCTTTTTTAACAAAGTCAGTGTATTTAACGGCGCGCGTGCGCACACGCGCACACGCGCACACACACACACACACACACACACACACACACACACACACACACACACACACCCTGATGTGTAATGTATGCCACATGTGCTATTGTGATGAGACACATAAGTGGTATTTGGAAGCTTTGGTTTGATCACTTGGTTTAAAAAGTTTCAATATATTACCGTAGAGCTGCTTTGAGACAAAGCTTTATATAAATAAATGTGACCTTGACTTCTGAGGACTTTTGTCACAGAGTCACAGTGCATTCATATGAATGGTGCGAACGCCAAAAAGGTCCTAGAACGAATGGACTCTGCTGACAATAATGAGGGGATATTTCATTTCCTAATGTTTGTCAGCAGTATAGTTGCTCTTAGAACTTTGTCGTATGAAAGACGCTCTAGATGTGAATAAGAGTGATTTGAGACAGATTTATTTCCTATTACTGGACATGTACTTGAGTGTTATGGTTGCATAAATGGGTGCAGATAATGTAATGACAGTTCATAGCTTTATGTTTTAACCACTTACAACCACTGAACTTAGCAAAAGTACAGATTAGTCCTCTGAAGAAAAGACTTTAGTCACATTAGCATAAACAAAATTACAGGTATGCGCCGTTTACTGTCCGCCTGCTCAACGTTCGTTCGATTTAACAGCTGTGGTCATAAAAAAACAAATAAATGATAATAGAAAAATAAAAATCTGTCTACTGTGGCTGTATTGTGTATGTCTGGTCAAACATCCTGTTTCACAGACCGTAATGTGGACGTTAAACGTACCTGTAACGCACTTTATAATTCTTTAGTGTTTATTTGTTCTTCATTTGTCATCCATGCCAGCGTAACACTAACTTCGGTCTTAAAATCACTTCATCTAGTTGGTGTTTAACAAACTAACCATCGTCAGAATGGGAATCAGTTTTGCCCGTGTGCCTGCAGTTTCTGCTAGTCAGCGTGCTAATGATTCAGTTTCCAGGTAATGCTGTAGGGTGTTGATCTGAGCTGTCACCTCAGGAATGAGAAGCGGTTACGTAAAATGCATCATGTTTCAATAGAGTGAGCAATTAATTGCAATCAGGTCACTGCGGCCAAAGCAATAATGCTACTGGCCGATGAGACCCAATTTCTTGTCAAAGCTCACCAATTTTGACCTCGGCACCTGTGGCATTTATTTGCCCCGAAAATCCACAGTGCGAAGTCACCCATCCTGGCAGCTCCCATGGAAACAAATGGATTTTTGCTTGCAAGATTTCGGTCATGAAAATCCAGTGTGAATGAAGTTAGGGAGTAACTAGATGGCTAGATGGCTGTGGTACTCTACTGCACTTGCCCTTGACTCATGCCTGCAACCAAATGGCAGCCATGATGGTATTTACAATAGCACACGCCCTCGTGTGTCCTATTGCCTAAAAAGAATAAGTGCAACCTGTTAAAGCTCATCATGTCGTACCTTTGGTGCCGACAGACGGCATGAGGTTTTCCTCGCTCAGAAAGTCCAGAGGAAACTGAACCAGAAAGCCACGGATCTTCTTCAGGAGCTCCTGAGCTTTGGCCGGATCTTTTTTATCCAAACCTTCTGTCTGAAAGTTCTGAAGCTCCTGTCGGTTTCTCACCAAACTGGAGGGGAGACAGTGGAACACCTGACACACACACACACACACACACACACACACACACACACACACACACACACACACACACACACACACACACCAGGTTATTGTGGGAGGCAACACTGCCAACAAACACTGAAAAGACAGGAAGGCCAAACTTTCAAGTGTCTGTGTGAACCATTATGAACTTTTTAATGTTTTCCTTTCCGTTTGCCCTGGTAAGAAGGGTTGCGAGGATCCGCAGGGCAGAGTGTTCGATAAATTGGAAGGTCAACACATAAAACTGGTAATAAGCACACAGAGGACACAGGAAAATGCTGTGTATTTAATAACATGAGGAAGTTATTTATTAGGATTGGCTTAAAGGTGCATTGCTTAGCCTGAAGAACACTGGCTGCAGTTGTTGATCCTAACCTGCCGTCACTCAGTCGGACATGGCCAACTGTATTTGCATGTGGCTCATGATCCAGCTGGCAGGAAACCCCGAAACTTGAACACTGTAAGGGTGAACTAGCTGCACTACCTGAGCACCCTGTTCTTTATTTATGGTAAATGCCTGTTTAGAGAGGATCCATTTATAAACCACAAACACATTTCAACTAGAAATTAATACAGCAAGTTTGGGCCTGCCTGGTCCAGGTCTGAATGAAAACAAGTATTTTAAAGTCCCTTAAGAGAAAAGAAGGAACATTACTGCATACTTTAATACGCAATTTAAAAATCCAGTTAAGTCCCCCTAAAAGCACCTAGAGGACCAGCTTAGCAAGGGCAACTTCCAACTTACAGGGCACAGTTCAGGCACCTGAGGGTTAAGGGTCTCGCTTGCGTTCTGCGTTCTTACGCAAAGCACAGTAATCCAACTTTCAACACGATTTAAATACTTCCGGTGCCTATTATGTCATCTTAACTAATACAAATAGAAAATAATTCTATGTTAAACAGCTTGGACGTACTGGGACTTGAACGCCTTACCAGTTACAAGTGCCTTGGATTTATGATGGGGATACTTGTAAACCGAGGGGTTTAATATCTACTTTATATACAGTATCATAGTGTAGTTTAAACATGGACATTAATCACTTACATTAACCTTCTGCTGGGCAAAATCATTAACAAAGACGCATAATAAAGTGTTGAATATCTTGTACTTTACTGACTAAACTACTGAATGAAACTAAATGTACATTTTTATTCCATTGGCACTGCTGCTTAGTTCATTTACCTGGCTTAAATCGCTTACCTGGGGAAATATCTCAATTTATTATTTAGAAAACAGTTTCTGCTAAATGTGCATTTATGAATATTGCTGAATTCCAATTGTAAAGCCGAAAAAATGTAAAGCATTATAAAGCAGGTGGCACCTCTGTAGACTGACGCATTACGAACAACCGTAGGTATTGCAAGTTTTATCAATCATTTAGGATATTTCAAATATTTCATATTGTTTATTAGTCTATACTAATTATACGGTTCTAGGTACTAGAAAAGTAATTCATACTTGTGAGCTTACTAATACTCTGTTCCTTCCTATCATCAGTGTAAACAGAGATGATTTCAACTGAAGTGTAGTTATTGTGTAAATCGACACTTGTTTAATAATAATAATAATAAAATATTGACGTAGTCAGCATTCACACCCGTGCACTTCCTCTAAAAGAAGGAAATACACTTACATGAAAAGCACCTTTATGATACACGTTTATGATAAAGGAGCCATATTAAAACCAGTTTCCTGACGAGTCAGACGGGTGGGACATGCTATAGCTCATGCTCATGAGCGTGATTCTCATGCACAAACACGCATGAATTCACAGCCGTGTGCAGAAACACGCATTGTTTCGATCCATTTCTTTTACTTTCAGAGAGTTTCCTGATGCTGGTATTTGCTAAACCTCCTGCCTGTTATAGCGAGTAATGATTTTAAGGAGAGGTTGCATCATCCATTTGTTACACTATACACCACTGTGCTAATACAGGCTTGTGACCAATAATGGAACTGCACAACACTGTGTAGCTACACTTAACGCATTAGCCAAACCCCCCGAACTAAAACCCCACATTTACCAGTCAAGCTGAATAACATCACCACAGCAACCATGACCAACAACACGGCTGGAAACCACAACTTGGCGAATAGTTCACACTCACCACAGACAGCTGAAAAGAGGTGAGCAAAATCCAGAGGAAGTACCAACACAAATCGAAATGTGGTAGACTAAGTGTGTACACAATACACAGAGGCTGTGTTACCTTCTTGTCATTTAGAAAATCAACACAACGTCATTTCACAGGTGCCCAAAATATTGCATAAGACTGTTCACGCTGGCATTGTGATGGGACAGTTTAGCCAGGTGAATGCAAGATCACACACGTCTTCGATAGCAAAGAGGATTCAGAAACATCATCACTGATTCGTTGAGGGTTGAAAAATGTTGTTTGAGATGATGAGATACACTGGCGGGGGCAGAAACTTATCTGATGCCAGTTCTACAGGGTGATAAACAAGGAGTAGTGTAAGCAGAAAGAGTCTCCCTCTAACATTTAGCTTTATAACAGGGACATGATGTAGGGAATGTAGGGGCAGAGCAGTTAAGCTGTTGAAGAGAGAGCACCAGAGGTCCAAGCACTGCCAACGTGCCACTGTTGGGCCCCTAAACAAGACCAGACTTGCTGGGATCGTACTGTGGAAGACTGCATCGGTTGTACATGATTCAAAACAAGACCAGCTGAAATAGTTTGGGGTTTTTTGCGCAACCACCCTAGTGTCTTGTGCGTGTGCGTGTGTGTGTGTGTGTCAGTGACAGAGACAGACAGAATACACACCTTCTCATAAATGGTGGCGTTGCGTCCGGCCGTCGTCATCCACACCTCTTTATAGAAGCGATCACTGATGGGATCAGTCACGTCGATGGAGGTATCAGTCAAAGCACCGAGGATCATTCTGGAAACAATGCGTAATTAAAAACACAGAGTTACTGCCACCAGTTAGTGTGGAGTTTGGTCGTTTATCGTTGCATTAGCATCAGTGGCTACAAACACACAACAAGGTTACGTTCATACTAGTCCGACACATTTACTAGTTTACACATGGCCGATTTAGAGCAAACGATCAACTGTGGAAGGTGAGAGGAAACTGGAGTACCCAGAGTAAAAACACACAGACAGGGGGCGGGACAAACTAGGGATCTCTGGAGGTGTGAGGCATCCACACTAGCCATCCTTCTCTCCTTGCAAGTATTGGATTCGTATTGCACTCTGTCGTACTACAAAATCCCATTATTGCTCTTTAAACATGCTGTTCATTTATTTATAGCTCAGCTACTTTACTGTCATCCTGAAAACTTAGTTGCAGCTGAGATGGTAGTAGACATTCTTACATAGTGAGAACATTACATAATGTTAAAAAAAAAAGTGTTCCACATTATTACTCTGTGGGAGCATTATTATTATTATTATTATTATTATTATTTATTGTCTTATCCACCTTCTCGCTGTGTTAACCACCACTATCCCCTGCTTATTCCGGGAAACTGTCATTGATTACTGCTCCCTCTAGTGGCTGCATAATAAAATGGTGAATAACAGAGGCACAGATCCGCTGGTCTTCTCCTCATGCACAACCTGATATCACCTCCACTAATAACAATTTTAATTACAGCTGAAATCCAAAACTGATCACTGATCAACTGATCAACAGCTCCCTCTAATGACTCACCACATAATCAATTTTGTTTTATAATTTGAATTATTTGTTTTTTCTACTACTAATTTTATTAATAATTTGTTATTTATTTTAAACTAATTTTCCTATAATTTAATATACATTAAGTATTTGTTTAATTAACATCTAGGCCGCCCATGGAGGACGGGTCCCCTGTTGAGTCTTGGTTCCTCCCAAGGTTTCTTCCTACCATTTTTGGGAGTTTTTCCTTGCCGCTGTCGCCCTGGGCTTGCTCAGCTTGGGATTGGCCTTTTAGAAAATTGTATTACTGTAAAGATGCTACGTTGTAAAAAGCGCTATAGAAATAAAATAAAATTGAATTGAACTGAACCAGTTTAAACCAGCATGGATCTGACGCTGGTCGGTGCTCGTTTTTTCAGAAGGGAACGCACTCGCTGTTTTTCAAACCAAACTTAAAACGTTTAGCGAAATAAACTATTTGCTATTAACTACTTTTATCATCCATGATCGATGCCTGGATGGTTGGGCGTTCTACGTTGTACTCTACAGCACTCTGGTTTTATCGTTAAATAAAACCCTAACGATACTGAGCCAGTTCCTGGATAATCTGCAGCTCTTGGAGTCAACTTTGCTGCACATTCGCATTTAATTCATACACTGTGGTATGTTATTGATTGTTAAACCGCAATTGTACTTTATAGTGTTATTTATAACGATGGCACTCGCGCCAAACAAGAACCTGACGCCCCCTGTTCGATCATTGTCATCTTTCACCCCCGGCATTCGCACCTCGGAAGATCAGGAACATCCTCACTATGATCATCTTCCCGTTTGGTCCGGTCATTAGTCTGATGCTGCAGGTTATTCTCCCGGCTGTTAGCGAACATACACACAGTCCTACGACTGACGTTGGCAGCTCGTGCAGTCCTCTCGCTTTTCTTATCCGTGCGTTACGACTCCAGTCTGATCTACCACAAGCCATGGAATGACCATATAAGGCGGGGGGGGGGGGGGGAAGGAAGCCTCTCACCCTCCTCCACGGCCATCTAAAGCACGGAACCTCCCCGGACTCCGGTCTCATGACGCTGACCTTGATCAGGCTCTGCCCACACATGCCCTCTTACTAAGGAGGCAGGGAAGAACACGGCTCTGTTACAGGAACGCGTTTCGGCTAGTGGGATCGAGCACTTCCCAAATCTCCAGTGACCAACCCCCACCCGATTCCCCCCCCCCCCCCCGTCCGGCCAATCTGCTGCAGATTCCAAAGGTAAAGAGTTGAACAGCAGGGACATGGGCTACGGACGGGAGTCCAGGCATTTCCCCATCCACAGGAAGTGCCCTTGCTCAGGAATATGCATGGAATGTGATGGCGTGTTGGGAGAACAACATGCATTCTCGAGCTCTCGCGACAAAAGGTCAGGTCCAAACACAGAGCGGTGATTGAACGTTTGAAGAACATCCATTTTACATGTACATTTATGTCACTGAGCAGACGCCCCTTACCCAGAGCGACTTACAATTAATCTTACAATCCAAGAAATTGCCGTTTAAGGGCCCTTGCTTAGGGGCCCAACTGTGGCACAGGTGGGATCTGAACCCTGGATAGTCCCAGGACCTTGACCACTGGGCCACCGCCGTCCCAGAGATATCCATCTGCAAGATCGCCGCTCTACGTCCAGGCTCCAGGCTGCGTTAACTCAGCGAATGCCTGTAGGGTTTCAAAAGCCAAAGCCTTGCTTGTTTCAACTCTGGATTCTAATTCTCTTGGCAGCAATCGGGTCGCCCTTCATGGGAATCGAACCCAGGCCATGAAACCACCGGTTGATGCTTGGCAGAACGTCACCAGTGCTCACCAGATAGCGTAGATGATCGCTGGGGAACGTATTGGTACATGGTCGTGTTTGTTCACCAAAACAAACCAGCACAGGCCTGCCTGGGGCCAGCGTAAACATTATACATTATAACACCCCGCAGTTTTTGTAGCCGCTAGAGGAGTCTGCATACTTTTGGCTTTGAGCTGTTAGACTTAAGGGACGATGATAAAGTGATTATGAACTGAACGGTTCTTTTCTTAGTTCGGATTCTGTGGCGCCCAGCCGTTATCTGAGTCGTGGACCAGCCAGTGCCCACCCGACAACTCTGGGCCCAACCCTAGACGGGGTGCCAACCCGTCGTAGGGCGCACACACACACACAGTCACACACTAAGGGCCACTTTAGAGACACCAATTAACCTAACACGCATGCCTTTGGACTGCGGGAGGAAACCGGAGCACCCGGAGTAAACCCATGCAGACACGGGGAGGAGAGGACATGCAGACTCCACACAGAAAGGACCCAGGCCGCCCCGCCCTGGGATCGAACCCAGGACCTTCTTGCTGTGAGGCAGCGGTGCCGCCCCCAATTCTATTCTTAAAACACAAGCGTAGCTAAGCATCTCAATTGTTAAGCCCAAAGGCCGTTACAAAAACGAAAACGAAATTTTTTTCTTGTGATTGGTTCCACGTTTCCGGACGGATTCGGATTTCGTGAACTTTCGCCAGCGACAAAACCTCACTGACCGATCACGGTTGCTTCCGGTGTTGACATAGCAACAAACCAGATGGCAGAGCGTGTCTGTGCAGCGTGACGTCGTCGGGGACACGAGAGAACAGCTTGCACATGCTGTTTTAATAAACGTACCTAATGCTTTAACGGTTCTTTCTTTCCTTCTCACACCAGCACCGATGGTTACTCTTAACATTAGGGAGGTTACGGTCACGTTACAAGCCCTGCTTTGGATTGTAAGCATCATTTTCAAAGTTTTCTTTTTGTCTTCATGAATTAAAAGTCGTTTGTAAAGTCCATGTCCTGTATGAGCAAAAAAATAAATAATAATAATGGATTAAAGAAATGAAATATCCGAAGCGTCTGATAGCTCTGGGATTTCTGCGCCACCAGACAGCCACGGGAGCAAGAAGGTCCTGGGTTCGATCAAGGTTAATCGGTGTCTCTAAAGCGGCCGTTAGTGTGTAACTGTGTTTGCCCTGTCCGGGTACCAAATGACCGACCAAGACTCAAAAAGGGACCTGACCTCCATGGGCGGCCTAATGTCAAAAAAGTCCTAAAATAAATGTTTTTTTTTATCTCCCTAAGAGTAAAAATTACCACGAGAAGACAACTTTAGGTGGCACACCCCTTGGATTTGCATGTTCTCCCCATGTCTGTGTGGGTTTACTCCATGCTCTCAGGTTTCCTTCCACATTCCAAAGACTTGCGTTAGGTCAACTGGCGTCTCTAAATCGGCCCACTGTGACCTTGCTCCTGCTGTAAAAAGCCGCTGCTGCAAACCTGATGCTTACCTCCGGGTTGTTTGAAACCAAGAAACTGGAATGACGGGACGAACGAAGGCTGGAGAAATCTATACAAAATAAATAAAAAAAAGAGTCTCTAAAGAGTTTGGACCCCACCCGTTCACGGTCAGACAGACTGTATAGAAACAGAGGAGATTCAAAACCAAGGTTACACTCCCCACCCCCCCATCATTGGCTGACCAATAAGCATCGCTCCGGGAGTGAGACGTGCAAGAGTCCGCAAGGAAGCAAAGGAACCAAGGGTAACTCATAAGCAACTAAAGGCTTCTCTCACACTCCCAGGAACAATGTTAACATTCACAAGGCGGGCATCAGAACAGCAACGGTGTGCACGGCAGGGTTGCCAGTTCATAACGCCTGGGATTATGGGGATTATTTATTTATTTATTGTTATCTGTGAAACATGGTGGTGGAAGGATCATAGTTTGCTTTTTTTTTTGCTTAATCTTGGCCCGGAGCGGCTCAGCAACGCGAGTAAATCTCAGCGCATCTGAACATGAAGTGAATTTAATGAGAACGGGGGATCATACAGCAAGAGAACCCTAAACGCACGGGTCGCTTCAGCAAAGAACGGTTAAAGGAGAATAAAGCGAATGTTCTGGAACGGCCGAGTCAAAGTCCGGACCTTAACCCAGCAGAAATGTTGATGAAGGACCTGGAGTGAGAAAACCCCCAAAAACATTCCCAGAGCTGAAGCCGTCAGCACTGAAAAACGTCTCAGTTATACAGTTATTGCTGCACAGAACAGGGGGCACCCCAGGTAGGCACCGAAAGGAAAAAGGTATATATGCAAATGTTCCGGTTTCTTAAATGCATAAAGCAAATCGGCATTTATTTAACTTTCAATAAGCTTTTAATCACTACAACTCCACCCACAGCCAGAGGTTTTTTGGTTTTTATTTCCATCGCAGTTAAGAGAGACCACCTTCCGAACTGATGGCAAACGAAGAAGAAAGGTGACGTATAATCTGGCAGCGAGCGGCGTCATTTGCAGAAAGTGACATCGCCGACGTGCGATCGATCGACTGCATCGTTTCGACGCTAATCGGATCTGCACCTTCACGCCTTTGTTGCTGCCGTTTTTGGTTTCTGTGAGAATGGCAAAACGGCGCGTTTGGCATCTCTGTCGGGGAAAGCGAGCTTAGCAGCGCGGCTCTTTAACAGTAGAAACACGGGCGCACGGATTCGCACGCTTGCCTTCTGTAAAAGAAAATGTGTGAACTGGCTAAAAACCAGTGCACCACGCCCATAGCCGCGCTGGTTTGAGGAGCCTGACAGAGGCCCGCGTTTACTCGAAGGCTCATGCTGAGATCTTGTAACGATGACAGCTAAGCCCTCGATCAAAGGACGAGCGTGCCGTTTTCGGAAAAATATGCTTCATTTGGGTCATTTGCAGCGAATTCCGTAAGACGCTTTCGGAGCGAAATGGGTCAGCGCAGCGACAGAACTTCTTACCAGCTGTTTGGAACGGCAGCCAAAAGGACCCGGGGGGATTCCAGCACAAAGCCTGGACGAGGCGCTGCCCTGATGAATTAGCTGCACCGGCCAAGCTGCCGAGCCTCTAAACGCTCCCAAGTTCCTGTAAGGCTTTTTATAATCCGGACCCGGAGCCGATCTTCAAGCAGAATGAAGATCCTCCTGCTTCGGTGCTTCGTTACTGAACAAACCTTTTCCTTTCTTATCGAGGCTGCATTTCATTTTGCTTTTTACCTCCACGGACTCGTACGAAAACCTTGGCATTATAATGTTGCGACCAAATCGACGTGCTCTACATAAAACAGAGATCGTTATCAGACCAGCATAACCCACTTAACACCTACAGAGTCTGCCTGCTCTCCATGTGTGACGCACAAACGAAACGCTGTCAAAATGTCACTGCACTGGGGTTTAAAAACAAACCGGACGTGCAGAGAAAATCCGGATCTTTGTTTGTTTGTTTTTGTTTGTTTTTTTTTTTAGAAAAGCTTCTGAACTTCTAAACAAAGCCATAATGTATAACGTACAGGATGTGTCTTAGAGTTTTCCATACCCGGGCGGAAAAACGTGTGGGATACTGGCTTGATAGGTCTTAGCCCCAGTACAGGATACTGGTTTGGCTGGTCCTGATCCAGCATGAGATCCTAGTACGGTGGGCGTGATGGTCTACTGGTTTGGTGGCCATGATGGGACACCAGTAAGAGATGAAAGTTCGGTGACAGGGCCTTTCCCAGCATGCGGTGCTCACCAGTATGGGTCTCTGGTTTGGTAAGCATGATTATCACCAGTACGGGATGCAGGGGGGACCGTGCTAGCCTAGAGGTTTAGGTACTGGACTTTAGGCCAGAAGATCCAGGCTTTAAATCCCACCTCTGCCAAGCTGGCGCTGACTAAGAAAGTGACCCAGTAATTGCTTGAACGTTACGATTGCCCGTAGAGGTGTGGTGGTCATACTGGTATGGCCAGTGGGATGGGTGTGGCAGTCACCAGTATGGCATACCTGCCTGGTGATGATAACTAGCTTGCTACACGTGTGGTTTCCGGCATCGGTTGCGTTTTGGATGTTTGTATGATTATCACCAGTACAGGATACTGGTACGGTGTAAAAGGTGCCAGTAATCTGGGTATGACAGTAACCAGTATAGGGCACCGGTTTGGTTCGTGTGATATACTGGTATGGATAGCATACCCGTTGACTGTACTTGAGGGACAGACGTGGCAGTCACCAGAAGGTTGCCACACTGGTTTGGTAAGCAGTCACCAGTACAGGATACCCGCTCGGTGATGGTAACCTGGTATGATAAGAATGAACCAGCATGGGATACTGGTTTGGCGAGCATGATGGTTACCGACTTGTCGGGAATGGCAGTCACCAGTATGCGTACCACGTTATGGGAAAGGTTGGTAACCCTGGCATGGTGGTCACCGACGTGGCTTCCTTTCACGGTCAAGCACGATGATCACCAGTATAGCACACTGGTATTGTGGGTATGACGGACACCAGTGTAGGATACCAGCTCGATGCTGGATCGGTGTCCCAGATCTTTATCTTTGTCAGTGTGGGTTTTTTTCCACGAGCCACCAGTACGAGATGGTGGTTTGGTGGGTATCAGGCAACCAAGCCATTTCACGAAACGCCAAAACGACGGATGAGAGAACGAGCCGATGAGGGCAAACCAAAAGGGATAAAACATTCCGAGCTGTATTTATCAGCGGCAGGACGATCTGGAGCGTCAGGAAAAAGCTCACGGTTCGATCCTGCAGCTTGAGCACCAGCACACAAAGCACTGCTACATTCATTACGCCTAACATTTGGTGCATATTTAACGAAGAGCTCCTAACAGCACGTCCTTTAAGGCACGTTGAACGAGGAGCGCTACTCGGGGCCACCGCTAAAATCGTGAAACATCTGTTCTGCGCTCAGCAGCTGGAGGCCCCGTTTCTGCGACAGAACCCGTACCGAAACACTTTATCATCGGGGGGGGGAACACTTTGCACAGCTGAAGGACTGGCACCCCTGTGGCCCCTCCCATCGAGAGCACGGGCCGAGAACTTTGGACCGTCCCCTTGCTGAAAGATCCAGCCACGACCCCAGAGGTTCAACGATCAGATCACTGACAGATCACCCGTCACTTTACGACACCCTCACACAGCTGCAAGAGTGGACGAGGTAGGCATCCGAATTTACTCTCGCCCTCCTCGGACCGGATCAAACGCTATAAGAATATTCTTAAGTGCAACTCTCCAATTTGTTTGTCTTAGAAACCTACGGGAGCGTTTGTGACTTTTGTCTCCATCCAATGCACATTGTCCAATGTTCCCCACATTGATAAATGACTAAAGGAATTTGGACTGGGTGGCACATTTGTATTACTCTAGTGAAGCCGTTTAAAAGCTATAGTTCTTAAAATAACTGGTCGGTTTAAGCTCTGTGTGCCCAGGTCGCCCATTTTGCCAGGGGTGCCAGTCTTTCCTGATGTGTCTGTACATGATTAAGGCTGCATTAACACTCTGTGTCGAGAGAGAGAGAGAGAGAGAGAGAGAGAGAGAGAGAGAGAGAGAGAGAGAGAGAGAGAGAGAGAGAGAGAG
>JAUZST010046971.1:0-25547 GCA_034779995.1 Parotocinclus haroldoi | reverse complement strand
GTGTGTGTGTGTGTGTGTGTGTGTGTGTGTGTGTGTGTGTGTGTGTGTGTGTGTGTGTGTGTGTGTGTGTGCACTACTCAGGGTAACATATGGGAGCAAATATTCCAGGTGGCTTTTCTGTTGGAGATGTTAAACACTGTCCCCTTCATAATCACGGTAAACATGTTTGACTCTCTCAGCTCTCTCTAGAGAAGAAAATAAATCTCTGAAGTTCTTCAGCCCTTTTTGAACTCTTTCCTACTTTCTTGCAGATTTTCTGGCCGACTCTGAGAAACCTCTTCATCCCCGTCTTCCTGAATTGCTGGCTCGCCAAGCATGCTCTGGAGAGCATGATCGTAAGTACTTGCCAGTTTATGTGAGTCATTCTTTCTGTTTTGTGTATTCCCGCGTGTTTGTCTATATTGTTAAACATTCTGCTTATGTTTCTTTGTTGAAGTGTGTGCAACTCCATATGTAATGCATCCTTCTTGTTGTGTTTGTCTTTGAGCAGCAGATCACTCATGCAGAGTACTGACATGACGATGATTTAGCAAAGTATGACACTAGATGCCGTACTGAAGGCATCTTATCATACTACATATGTGCAGTTGGTATGTATGACCTGACGCTTACAGTTAACTTTAGTCCCTGTGTTTGCTTTGTCAGTAGATTTTTGAGAAACAATGGGCTAAGGATGTCTGAGATGAAATGATTATGACTTCTACTTTGCTGAATGGAACAGTTTTCTTTACATCTAAAGGCCCTACCTTGAAATAGAAATTAGAGGATCCCTCATTACGCTATAGGTTTACAGTAAGGGTGTGTGAATAGGGCTGGGCAACGAAACATGATCATGCACGTTGATTATTTTGATTTTTATAAAAAAAATGCTAAAGTAAATACTTAGTTAAGACTCTTCATATCTTAAAATATCTTCATATGTTTCCCGCTGTGTTTATGTTAAAAACAAACTACTGTGTGTAGTCATGTAACTCCACCCCGTCCAAGGTTTGAGGTTCTTTATTTGTCACTTTAAAGTACAGTAAAATGTAAAGGGAATTGTGCAGGTAGAATTGAGGTAAAAATATATAGGAGTTATAATATATTAATAAATATGGATATAAATATGCAGTGTTGAGGAAATTTAGAATGGATAATCAATAAGTCAGTGGCTGGTCAGGGAGTCCTGTAAATATGTAAATGTGTGTGTGCAGAGTGTGAGTGTGTGTGTGTGCATGTACACATTCTTAGCTTTTTAAAGACCTTGTGGTCTGTGGGGAAAAAAACTCTCTTTCATCCTCCCGGTACTGACTCTGATGGACATTTCCCAGAGAGCAACAGCTGAAAAAGATTGTGGTTTGGGTGGTGAATGTCCTTAATTATCCGATTGCCTGATGATCTGCTCCGCCTGGAGTAGATACCTTCCAGTCTGGCAGTGCAATCGTGGTAATGCGTTCATCACAACGGGTCACTGTCCAGGTAATAGTGCTCTCAAAAAAGAACAGACCCTATTGTGGCAGTAAATAAGAGCAACATTTAGGAGAACTCTAACACAGAGCAAACCTTGACACACAGATCAACTATGAGAGCAAAAACAAACACACAACAAAACATTCTAAAGCATACAAAAAACCCCAAAATAATTGTTCATTTAATCGTATTCACGGTAAAATGTTTCATTAATTGTGATAATGATTTGAGGTGAAATTCCAGTGCTGTGTGGAATTTTGTCACTAATGATAATTAGGCAGTCTATATCTTGGGTCTAAAACATTCAAAAGTTGTTTGTCTAATTGTCAGTGTGTCTTTCACAATGTTATTGGTGGCGGCTTTGGTTGTGTGGCACTTTCTTTGTAGAACTATTCCTTAAGTGTGCTGAGTTTTTGTGCTGATACCTTGACTGGATTAAGTCTATCATGGACAGCTGACTATTGAAGTTTGTTATAAAGTACATATTCTGCACAGTGGTGCAGATGGTGGAAAAAAAGTTAGTTGAGCTGTCTTTAATGGCCACCAATTTTTGACATATAATGCTAACAAAAATCAGAGGTTATCCTCTATGTTTGTGAGCAGTGCAGTTTACAGATTGTTGTACTTTCAGCAGCATCTGCATTTGAAAAACTAAACCACCTCCATGCTTTAGGAGTATAAGAGACTCCTTCGAGAGTCCACTCCAAAACTACCAACCACTTCCCCCAAATATAAGTGTAGAAATGGTAGAGAATAGTGTCAATTTAAAAAGCATTTCTAACATAATAATACCAATAATAATAATGAAATTTATGTACTTAATTTCATATAAATTGCATATTAATCCCAATGTGCTTTACAAATAGATGTGGAACAGTAAGAGATATTAAAAAACGATTAAGAAAATGTTACTTAAAGCCAGTTAAGATGAGAATGAAACGAATATGAAGTAAAAATAAAAAGCGATTTGAAGACTTTTTAAAAGGGAAAAATACGGCAAAAAAGAAATGTATGAAAACACAGTAAAACAGATAATAACAATATAAAGAATGGATAAATAATTGCATTTTGAAAAGGTTTGCATTAAGTATTAATATGCATATCTAGGAGAGAAAATCAAAGCTTTGGGCCACATTAAAATCATGTTTTAGGAACTACGAATGTGTGGCTATGTGATGATCCAAGTGTTGGGTGGACAGTATCTAACAATCATTTCTTTAAGGTTTAGAGGAGCAAGACCATGGAGACATGTAAAATAAGAAGGTCTGACTGAGGTCCTTCGTTTGAATGCGTCTAGACCAGGTTTGTTTTTGATAACCAAAATGTGTGTGTTCCAGAATGACCTGCACAGAGCCATCCAGAGGACACACTCAGCCATGTTCAACCAAGTTCTGATTCTAATCTGCACACTGCTCTGCCTCGTCTTCACTGGGTCAGTTTGTCAACAAGTTATTTGGTTTTGGTCAAAAAGCACCAATGTACAGTAGTTACTAACAGTAAAACAACACGTGTGTGGGATTGTATGTCAGCTTTTTCACTTTGTTTTATTTTAGCTTTATCTACTGATACTGATAGTTTGCTCGGTTGATGCGTTTAGAAACTTTTTAATGCAAGTTCCTTTTATGACCTTGCTGTTTATTTGTTACAAACTCCAATAGTGTTCGTAATTGTGTGTCTGTCCTGTTGTAAGTAGTATTCATTTGTTTGTTCTTTAACTCCACTAACATGTAACTATATGAACTGGTTCACATTCACTCACTGAATCTTTGTTTCATCTGACTGATCTTCTTCTGTGTTGTCCAGCATAATGTCTTATTAATGCATTTTTGTCTTCCTTCAAACAAAAATATTAGTCGTTTCAGTTATTGATCTGTCATTCTTTTTTCAGATGTACTACTTAACACATTAAGGCAGTTTTTTTTGTGTGAAAATACCTTTCTTATTTACTTTACAGTAGCATAAAAATGATCATTTCAGTCGACATCCTGTTTGAGAGTACATAATGCGGATGTTAAACAGTGCATATCTATAATAATAATAATAATAATATAACAAATGAAAGCACTTTGCACATGGTGACTGATTAGTGATCTAATAGTATCTCACTCAACAATAGAGCAGTTGTGAAAGCTCAACAACTGGTTATGAAAGATACAAAAGAAACAAAAGCTGTTACTGCAGTAATTAATGTGACAAATGTTAGGGATGTCACCCTCTTTCTGTCACACACACAAGTTGCACACAAAGATAACGTTCTGGCATTGCAATAAATGAAAGTATATGTTGACTGTATCAGAGAGTAATTTTCATTGCTTTAATCCCCTGATCAGCCTTGCTTTCCTGGCTAAGAACACACAATTGTACTGACATCAGCTAAAGCTGTGGAGGAGGCACTCACCTTCCTTGTCATTTTCTCAAAAGGGGGCCAGAATGGTAGAAGCCTTCTGAATCAGCCCCCACTGGTGTGCTGTTATCGTGGGTGGCAGGTCCTATTCAGTCGTGTACACAGGCAGTGTCAAATCTTGTCCAGTGAGGTTTTCAGTCACGTAATATAATTTACATAAAAACACATTTGCTTTGCAATTTTTTATTATTCGATTTTTCTTCTTTAAGAAATACTTCCACTGCTGACAGGACTGTTGGCTACTGCTGTTGTTATCGCTTTGGAAACTCCACATATCGGATTTATTTGTTTTCTCACTTGTGATATGCAATCCATTGTTCTGGGCTAGTATCAGTCCAATCCAGATGCTGTGGAACTATTGATAATGTCCCATGTTCTCGGACAATGGTTCCATTTTTATGTGTTGCATGATGTCAGCTTGGACAATGTCTTATCATAAATTTATGTGCTCTGATAAGATATTTAAGTTCATTAACCTACTGGAACCGGATTTTGATAATCAGTCATGAAATCTATCGTTAATTGGATGGAATCATGGATTATTCTGATTATGAAGTGCTCAATTACCAAATATCCCTTATGCGCTGCTCAGCCTTTACATTTAGTTTACGATTGTTTTATCCATTTGATGACTTATGGTGAAGGCAAAGATGAAACCAGTATTTAAATATTCACGCTTTTAATGAACCTGCTAATACGAAAGATAAGATACAACTCCAACAAAGCAGGAATAATAAATGTAAACGAGCAGCCTTTGGTACGGAAAGCTTATTAAACACAGATTGTATTACAGTTTGTAAACACATGCAGAGTCAGAGTGAGCAGACTAAATGCTGTGCAATATATAGTAGAGTTACTGCAGGATTAGTTCCTGTTTAATAATAACTTTATATTTGTCTCTGAAAGCTAATAAACCTACGTTAAATCCACAGCCTCGTGCACTTTATGGTTTCTGCTCATTGTTTTACCTGCTGTTTTTTAAATATCTCATTGCGGTGTAAATACATGAGGAAATATGTTACATGAAAGACAGTTATACATTGCATAAATAAGTTTGGTCTAAGAAAGCCCGTGTGTTCTAAGGAGGAGCTGAGTAAATTAATGCACTGCATGCAAGTGAGAATGACTCTTTTAAAATAGTACAACATATGCAACTCCAGTGTTTTAAGAGGTGGTGTAGCATATTGGTGTGATATCGTTATCGAGAGCTATTCCAGTTTTCAGTATCAATATCTGTATCGGCCATGAAAAAAAGGGTATCGAGCCAGTCCTATTATTTATCCTTGTTTTATGTATGTATAGGTGAAAGTGTATTCATCCTCAGTTTGTGCTACTGTTCACTGAAAGGACTTTGACTCAATGTATGTGTGTGTGTGTGTCTGTCTTTTCAGTACATGTGGCATCCAGCATTTGGAGCGAGCTGGGAGAAACCGCCTCTCTCTCTTTAACGCTCTGTATTTCTGCATTGTCACTTTTTCCACTGTGGGTTTCGGGGATGTGACGCCTCAGATTTGGCCCTCTCAACTACTGGTGGTTGTGATGATCTGTGTAGCACTGGTGGTGCTGCCTCTACAGGTGGGAAGCATCCGTTACACACGCCCACTTATTGCAATACCGACAGTTTTTATTGGGATTCATGTCAGCACTGATGTGTAAAACATAAACGGCATGTCTGTTGATTAACCGGGATATGTGTTCAAACATCTGCTTATTTATTCAATACAATAGCAGTATCGGTAACCATAAGTAATACAGATTTACCATAAATCATAGTCGCAATGTGACATAAAGTCACGAGTAAACGAGAGTAATGGAAACAGAGGATGTTTTTGAATCATTCTAGACAAACAGTATGGTGCAAAGGTTTTAGGCCACCAGCAGATTACATTGTTTTCAAAATGGTATAAGCATATATCATTATTTTTCTGTCTCTTTATTAGAATTCAGTTAGAAATTACAGGAACATCATATGTAGTATGAAAAACTGAAAAAAACCTCATCTTATACTTTAGCAATAGCAGCATCTGTCAGCTGGCCGGGTTAAACCTTCAACAGTCTAAAGAAGCTTAAACAAAAAATGCATCTTTTTTTAAAAGAAACCACTTTGTTTCAGATGAGGAACAGAGTGAAAGGGTTATGATTGTGTTAAAGCTCACAAACACTGGGTTGAAGATGAGTGGAGTATTATGGAGTGATGAATCAAAGTTTGAAACATTCTGGTCTGTTCATTGCCAATATATTATATATGGTTTGAAACTTTTGTACAGTACTGTAGAACCCAGCAGAGCTTCAGGGTTTCGTTATAAGAAAAAACGATAAGTGGCTAATACAGTGGTGCTTGAAAGTTTGAAACCTTTAGAACGTTCTGTATTTCTGCATAAATATGATTTGAAACAATTCGATTTATAAACATGTCCTTATAGACAAAGAGATACTAAAAATGACACTAAAATGTTATACTTCGTATTTTTTTAGGAAAACATTATAAATAGAACTTATCTGTAAGTGGCAAAAAAATATGTGCGCCTTGCAGTTTTTGGTGTGAGCCTCTTGTACAACCATCAGTCCCAACTAAACATCTTGGGTACACATCACATCACATCAGCCTGGCGGTCAAAGGTACAAATGTGACTGATTGGCATGATGAACATGCAAATCTGGCCTGCAAAATCCCCAGATGTAATCCTCTTGAAAGCATCTACTAAATCTGGGTGCAGCCACGTCCACCATGATGCCCCCTACATCCAGAAGTTGGTCCAATCCATGTTAAATCACATCGGAGCCGTTATTCGTGCTTGTGGAGGTATTACACGCTATTAGGAACGTTTCAGTCACAGCTGACTAATATCATGAGCATATATTGCTTATTAAATGGAGAGAAACCAACTTAAACTTGCAGTGTTGTTGTGTTGTTACTCTGGTCCACAGAAACGCTGTACAGAACTTAAATGGATGTGTATAGAAATTGTTTGAGTAAAAACAGACCTTAAGTATAACATTCATTCTCAGGTTTGTAAGATGTGTAAGAATGTCATTCATTTCTTTTCCACTGTAGTTTGAAGAACTGATATATTTGTGGATGGAGAGGCAAAAGTCTGGTGGTAACTACAGCAGGCATCGCGCTCAGACGGAAAAACATGCTGTGTTGTGCGTCAGCTCACTCAAAATCGACCTACTCATGGATTTTCTAAACGAATTCTATGCTCACCCACACACACAGGTCAGACAGAGTGACTCTGCGTTTCTGCTTTTTTCGCAGTCAAAACAAGCTTCAGTTATGCCATTCTATTTGAATACATATTATTAAAGAATCTGTTGATTAAAGCGGAGGCAGTTTTAGACTTTTGGCCAATTGTACGTGTCTCTCACTGAATTGCAGAGAAATTAGCTATTTATTTATTTAGAAACATTTTCTGGGTTTCTGATGTTAAGGTTAAGATTAGGTGGAGTATTAATAAGCTACAGGAAAATTTAGGTCAATAGAAAGCCCTCACAATGCACAAATGCGTGTGTGTGTGTGTGTGTGTGTGTGTGTGCGTGCGTGCATGCGTGTAGGATTATTATGTGGTGATCCTGTGTCCATGTGAGGCAGACAGTCAAGTTCGAAGAGTCCTCCAAATTCCACTTTGGTCTCAGCGAGTCATCTATCTACAAGGTTCTGCCCTCAAAAACCAGGACCTCCTCAGAGCCAAGTGAGTGAAAGCTCTTCTTTTCTCTTCTCTTCTCTTCTCTTCTCTTCTCTTCTCTTCTCTTCTCTTCTGTGTAGTTCACATATTTTCTCTTTCACCTGTTGCCATGGTATCAAGTTCTCAATTCCATGAAATGTTAATTCCAGTGAGAAATTTTTAGCATCTTGGGCTTCTCTATATAATTGACGTGTGCGTAGGTGTGTGCATGCGCACCTGTTCAGTTGAAGCTTAATGGTGAGTCATTGAGACGGACTTTATGCCATTATGTTGCCCCTTGATTCACTGTTATTTTTAACTAACTAGGTGAGTGTCAGTGCGATTTCCTGTGATTATATCCTCCCTGATTAGTCTATTTTGTTGATGGCTGATGTCTGTTTCTTAACTGATCGACCTGTTCTGCATTGAAGAATGGATGATGCGGAAGCCTGCTTCATCCTAAGCAGCAGGAACGAGGCGGATCGAATGGCGGCTGTAAGAACTCATCAGTTTCAGACATTTATGGAATATGTTCTGGTCAGCAATGTTCTTTTAAGGATGCTAAGCAAAATTAACTTCCCACGTCAGCAGTTCATCATTCTTTAATACCTTACTGATAATTAGTCATCCACATTTATTCAGTGCACATGCCAATTCCACTCCAATGCACAACCGCTGATACAGATACATATTCTGATATATATTCTGGAATATATTTTTTAATCTTAGTTTTTTTTGCCCTTTAATATCATGCTTATTGTTGTTAGTACTGTATAGAGTTGGGTATCGTTTGCATTCTATTGATTCTGGGAAATAATACATTTATTAAAGGTGTGATTATAGACACTCTATTTATAGTAGCATAGCTTTTTGTTAAATGACCAAGTCAGAAAGATCAGATAGATTTAAGTAAAAATTTGAATACAATCTATTTACAGTGCAGTGTTTTCCAAGGCTAGTCTCACACTTTGTGTTTGCAATGTATTTCTATATGTTAATACATGCTATGAATTGCCTTTTTCAGGATCATCAAACGATACTGAGAGCATGGGCAGTCAAAGATTTTGCCCCAAACTGTCCCCTGTATGTCCAGATCCTCAAACCTGAAAACAAGTTCCATGTCAAATTCGCAGGTTAGTATGGAGTAATGTGTTATTTTGCACTTACTTGTCTTTCCTAAACTCTCACCGCCATTTTCAGCACATACCAAAACATATACAGGTATGTATGGCAAACGTCCTTCAACTTCCATGGTTTGATCAGGTTATACTGGTTATCAAGGTAATAAACCTATTTAAGCCATATATTTTCTTGATAGTAGTTGTAATAGAGCAGTTTTATTGACTCATAACAGCACAACTTCTGTAGCACAAAGTATTATGATTCCACGCAGTATTGCGGTACGACACTAGAGTGCCAGGATTGAGACGACAATTCCTGACGCCTGCGCCGAGTAATATTGTCGCTCATTACTGTTGACGAGATGCACCTGCTCGTTCAGGTATTTAAAGCCCTTTATGAGCAGCGTTTTTTGTTGCACCCTCGCCTTCCATTGATGCATTGTGGTGCTTCGGTGTGAGGTATTTAGGGAAAGTGACTACAAGAGGCCCCCATAACGTCAGATCAAAAGGTCTGAGTTAAGTTAACTGTTGTTAATTTTTTGACAGGCTTTGAGTGTTATCCTGTTTAGAGATGTCAACTCCCATCACCGCTGCAATGTGTCCGCTTTGTTCTGTACCGCATTCTATGTTAACTCTGTTTTTTGAGAGTTACTACTTGAGATGGGGTGGGGTTTTTTGCTGTCCATTTTATATCTCCCTTCTGTTTGCACAGGCCCAGCTCACGCCAGCCATTGGTTTCCAACCCTCATTGCCCATTATGTTTTGTTAGTGACGTTTAGGTTTGCTGATTATACCTGCACGTTTTTGGCACTTAGTTTTTCTTCACTTTTGGGACTTTCTTATTTTTGAGTTTATCTCCGCATAGTTTTGAATGTTGAGCAGTGTTTGGCTGGAGCTGCTCTTCTTAATAAGCACCAATAGGATGATGATGATGATGATGATGATAATGAGCAGGTGTTACCACTCAGGTGAATTATCAGGTGGATCCACAGTGTGAGAATCGTGTGTAGTTTTCCATGCTCTGTGTCTGTTTAAAAAATTTGTGGATGGAGGCTCAAGTGGAAATGAGAAGTATCGTTTTTTTGCGATGCAGCACACCAGAGAAGCAAGTGGAAAAACATAACCCCTGCGGCAGGCAAATGGCAGTTAAATGCACTTGTTTTTCACAGCTTCTGAATGACCTGCTCACATCGTAAATAGAACAGGAAGTACGTTTGTACCTGTAACATAGACAGTTACTAAATCTTTACTTGTGTTTGACAGAGAGGTGAGATGATTTTAGCCATCTAAAATACTACAGAAATCAACATGCGTTGGTCAATGTTGATATTAAATTGTGAACAAAATGTATAGGAAACAGTGCAGTATCTTGGCTATTTAATCAATATGGATACACCGCTGTATCCTATATAGCATTGCTACATACGATATATAATGTGGTTACGTTTGCAAAATGTAATTTTCCGAAATGTATCTTTGACGTTAAGTGGCGCATAGCCTCTATTAGATTGAGGTTTGTTAGGTAACTTTATGGATTTTTTTGTCTATAACTGATGTAGTGTGTATTTCCTGTTGTAGACCATGTGGTGTGTGAAGAGGAGTTTAAATATGCTTTATTAGCATTGAACTGCTTGTGTCCAGCCACATCCACTCTTGTCACTCTGCTCGTTCACACTTCACGTGGACAGTAAGTAGCTTTCTGTGTTTTAACATCCTAACACACTCCTAGTATTCATCTCACAATCTGTTTCCAGTATAATCTGTGTCCATTCATAATTTTTGAAGCATAAATAAATATTATGAGGCACATACACAATACACTATATAGACACAAGTTTGTGTACAAGCCAAAAAGTATGTCCAAAACTTGGGGACATGGGTAACATTTGCTCCTACAAAAACCTTTAATCTTCAAATGGTATTGTACTAGATTTTGGAACATGACTGTGAGGATGGCCTCTGATCTTTTACAATAAGCCCTGGCTGACTTTTGGCATTTCAATGTATTTTTATGGTGCCTAGTAGAGTTGAAGTCGAGGATCTGTGCAAACCATCCAAGCTCAATTTGCAAACAAATTGTCTATGAACTGTATTTAAGGACAGCAGGGCAGAAACTTGAATTGCTTTGTTGGAAGCAGAAACGTAATGTGTCATATTGAAAGTCACTGGGGTATTTAGTACAACCCATTATACTGCCACTGGTTGTCTATGGAGAATGAAAAAATGTATGCTTTATATAATGAAATATAATATTATATAATGAAAAGTAAATGTTGCTGAACATCAGAGCTTAATTATCAGAAGGGGAGTCCATAAATGTTTGTCTATATAGTGTATAGCACATTATCATTATTTTTCTTAGATTACTTAAGAAGGGATCATGATTTGGCATCACGATATACACACAATATTATACAACAATCTGTGTTTATCTGCTCTGCGCAATCCTGTCTCTGAGCTCTACAGGCAGTTCTTTCCTCCTCATGACTTGGTTTTTGCTCTGATATGCATTGTTAGCTGTGAGACCTTTTCTAGACAGTTGTCTGTCTTACTAAATGTCCAATCAATTTACGACAGGTGGACCCCAGTGAAGGTGTAGCAAGATCTCAGAGATGATCAAGAGAAATCTAAGGCACCTATAGCTAAATTTCCATATTTATAGTACCTTTCATAAATCCAGAAAAAGCAAATGATCCACACTAATCGGCCAATCATGTGGCAACAGTGCAATACGTATAATCATGCCGATACAGGCCAACAGGTTCAGTGTAATGTTCACATCAACTACTCAAATGAGGGGTAAAAGAGTTTACTTAAAATAGTGCAATAAAAATACTCCAATGATCGGCAGCTAAACACCTGAGGACAGAAACACCTTGTTGATGACAGAAGTCGGTGGAGAATTACCAGAATGATTTAGCTTTAACACTTTGGCCAAGACCCTGACAATAATATGTACTAAAGAAAATTAAGAATTTGTTTATTTAATATTAAAAAGTCATATATTTCTGCGAGATTATTGGTATTATTGGTTGCAAAGTAGAAAGCTGCCTGGGTCATGTAGACCCAGAGGTTTCCCATTATCTGATTACTCAAGTGGTTTTGTATAAATTAGGTTATTACTTGTTAATAAATGTGTAATTACTGTGTGTATCTATTATAAACACTTGTTTTGTGTATAAAATGTAACAGGGAAGGTCAGCAATCTCCAGAGCAATGGCAGAGGATGTACGGTCGCTGTTCTGGGAACGAAGTCTATCACATTAGACTTAGTGACAGCATGTTTTTTAGAGAGTGTGAGAACAAGAGCTTTACCTACGCTGGGTTCCATGCACACAAGAAGTGAGTAAGCACTGTTTACAGATTTACCAATTTTCTATTCAGTTGTCAAAAAAGGGGATGGGTGTCTATATACACACACACACACACACACACACACACACACACACACACACACACACACACACACTGTGCTTAAAAGTATTTGGACACCTGTGCATCTCATTCCAGAACAGTTTGAATTTGCTCCTTCCCTCCTGTACTGCTTTAACTGACGATACACTTTAGGGTTTCCACAAAAGTTTGAAGCATGACTGCTGGACTACCCAAGGACATTTAAAAGGTGTAAAACATTCCAGTTCATCCCAAAGCTGTTACTTGAGTGTGAGTGAAATATCTGTTTTTACATTAGCTATTGAGGAATGACAGTTCTTAATGCAGTGCTGTCTGAGGGATTAAGGGAGCACCAGTCATCATATGTCCATCTTTTTTTCTCAACTTTCAGGGTTTCATGGATACTACTTTGCACTATATTATGACTCCAATCACCTGTTGTCCTCACCTGTTTGGAATCACATCATTATTTATTTTGTTACCACATTAGTTTTAAATTGTCTCCATCCCAACTTCTCCTGGAATGTGCTACAGGCCTGAATGATTCAGTATTGGACATTTATTATCAAAAAATAAAAGGAGGCTGATCAGAAAAAAACACTCCAGTATCGATTTCAAACCATCAATCATCGAACAAAAGTCACTTCCCTTCATTGAAACTAAGGGGCCATGGCCAGAAATCTTTTGTCAGTATTGAAAAATATAGCAGAAGATGTATAGAAGGCCTATTAGCACCAACCAAAGCCGTTGGGTGTTTTGTCATGCCACAGGATCCCTCTACCAAACACCTTAGACTCCCCTGCACAAAAGTGCTCTTGGTAACAGTCAACTGTTTATCGTGTCCTAATTTAAGTATTTGAGGTTCTTTGTAAGGTTCCATGTATGTGTTTGTATTTCTGGGCATTTTTGGCTGACTGTGTTTCTAGACCTTGTCTCTTTTGTTCTCTGATTCACCATTTTACCAGCAGCTTCGAATTTGTCTGCCTGAATCTTAGTCTGCCTGTCTTTAGTTCTGAGACTGTTAACATGACCTTGGGTGCTGCCAGCTTCTTGCCTGCTTTGTATGCCCCATCTGATAAGCTCAAATATGATAGATTTGTGCATTCATCTCTGCATCATCTCTGTTTGACATGGATGAATGTTTAAGGACCCTGGGATTTTGATTATGTATGATGGAAAAATTGATGTGATTGGAGCAGTGACAGGACTTTTGCAGTTTTTGTACTGAACCTCTCTGCAGAGCAACTGCTTAATCAGATCGACTGAAGTCAGTTGAGGCGTTTTGGAAATCTCTCAAGGTTGTAAACTGCTTGGCTCCCACTACCGATGCTCTAGGCACGCCCCTCTGGATGTAAACCCCAAGACAAACCCAGGATGCGCTGGGAAAAATTATATCTCTCTATTATTTTGTGGATATGGGAAATCTGTGGTCGGGGATAGAGAGGTCTGAGCTGAGAATATGATAGCCATGTAGGAGAGCATTATCCATCACTATACACATCTTCTGTGAAAAGTGTTGGACCACCATTAGATCTCTTTATTTGAATGCAACTACAAAATAAATTTGTGAGCCGTAAAAACTGACAACCAAGAAACCAGTTTTGGGAGGGGAACAGGATGAAAAGTCTAAGACATGCCAAAGCTTGCAAAGATTGAAGAATTAAGACTAGTGGACAAGAGCATAATGTCAAATTCTAGTTTGAAATTTTTCTGTCCAGTTGCAGACATTATGTATGATCATTATATAATATAGAAAATTTAATGGTAGACAAAGACTTTTGTGCAATAATGTACATTGTTCCAGGTCTAATTTAGATTTATTTGTACAACTGCAGCTAATTACTGACATTGTCTTAGGTTTGTGGTTGCTTTGCCAGAGAGCCGTGTGACGTCAAGTTCTCCTGACCTTGATTTGTTAGACAGGCCCACAGTTAGTAACAGAACTTAGTGAAAAGTTAAAGCCATATATGTTATATTCACTTCAGTGCTTGTTGGTCTCATTTTGTAAGTTTGTGTGACCTGGTGCTTCATGTAAGAGCAGCAAAGCTATGCCACACCCACTTCCAAAGTGAGACTGCATTACAGTACAAATCAGCCATCACAGGCGTTAACCCTACAGCATGTTACATTTGTGCATCTACATTTGTAGGTATGGGGTGTGTTTAATAGGAATAAAGAGGGAAGACAATAAGAGCATCCTGCTGAACCCTGGACCTCGTCATCTCATGGCCGCAGGAGACACCTGTTACTACATCAACATCACCAAGGAGGAAAACTCTGCCTTCACGGTCAGAGAGGAAACGCATGACAGGAACAAACAGAAAAACTCTAACATTCTGAACAGCCCCTCTGAGCTCCCTGTCCACAGTATTATTGCCAGCATAGGTGAGAAATAGAGCCGTATCTTTATACAAGGTATTATTTACAAAAACACATAATAATAGTTTAAACATGAAAAACACAAATTACACCTCTTCATAGTCCATTTGATCACACTTTTATTCATTCATATATTCATACATACATACATACATACATACATGGACATTGTAGTTCTACAGTAACAGTCTGAAATCCACGTAGTTCTCGACCTACTTTTAGTCTCCATTACTCAGGTTCTCTAATGGTCAGGACCTCAATATGACCAGCATAGATTTGTTCTTATTTGGGTGGTGGATCAATCTCAGCGCTATGGTGGTGGTGTGTTAGTGTGTGTTGTGCTAGTATGAATGCAGCAGACATAGTAGTGCTGCTGGAGTTATTTAACTCTCCAGTGCCACCTGCTGAACTGGAATTAATCCACCAATCAAAACTATCCGGCCACCAGCAGCCTGTGCAACAAAAGAATGTATGAATCTATGTATCAATACGGCAGATGTGTCTATCGGAGTGTACAGTGAGTGAGCACAGTAACAGTGCTCCTCAAAATGGCTTGATGTTTCTGTGAATACATGATTGGCATCAATCAATGACGACCCCCATGCTTGAGGAATGGGGACAGTATTCTTGTGGCCATAAGTCTGTATGGCCAATCGGTTCCAGTTGTGCTTCGTTGATTTCATAGAACCATGTCGCAGAACTTTGCAAATAATGCACCAAAATCATTATGATTTCCATTTTTTAGTATCTTGAACTTCCACGTTTTTGTTAGTTTGGACTTGTCCCCAACCCAGACTTTAAACTGCTCTGTTCCAGTCAAATGATAGAAAGCCATCAATTGATTAAACATCGCAATGTGTTTTGTAATAACTTGAAAACACACATTATTTTTCCAACGTCTATACAAGTTTTACATATTAACATATTTAACGAATTATCATGCCCAATTTACCGTACTGAACTGTTGTGAATTAGTTGAAGGTAAAGCTTTGTCATAACTATGGAAACAGTAGGTTTATTCAGCGTCATTACCATTTTCACCACAGTATTTTAGCAAAACAAGAATGTTTACATTATTTATAAAAATTAGGGGACATTTCATTATGGGATAGTTCATTTTGAGGTATACCCTATTTTTTGAGGGCAGTGTATTTATTTAAAGTACGTCCTATACTTAGCTATTTTGGAATGTTAACATGAGCAGGAAAAAGTTTTTTTTTTTCTGAAAAAGTGAAATTGAGTTTGAAGAATCAGCTATGCATTTTTCATCTTTTAGGCACAGTTGCAATGGATTTTCAGAATACTAGCCCTACAGAAGATTCAGTCAAACTGGCTCCACCCACAAGGAACGGCCCAGGAAGTCGCCGGACAAGCATCGGTCCTGTTCTGGAAGTCGCAGATTCTGCCTCCTTACTGCCATGTGACCTCCTCAGTGACCAGTCAGAAGATGACGCTGCGCACTCAGATGAGGATGTTCCCTCTTCATCTGAGTATGTTGTCTATTTATATTAGTCACTTAATATAGATTATATAATATAGTTAACTGGTAGCCAAAATTCATACAAGTATTGCAATAATCATCAGTACTGAGCGCTTATTAGGCATTAAGGATACAAATAAAAAATATATATAAATACAACGTCAATATAAAAACTCACAAAGTAAGAAATTCTGTCTACAAACTGAAATTTTAAGTGAACATTTGTATAAAACTGCCTGTCATGGGGTCAATCTACTTTTGTCAAACGGAGAAGTTCCCTTTTTTCATATGATAGTGGTGATTTTTATTTATGCTGAAGTTGCAGGTAGCTGATTTGGATTAGTAGTTCAGAGCTTTACGCCTGTGCCTTAAACGGTGCAATTAATGCAGGTAATGAGTGCAGTAGGAGGAAATAACAGATCTGTGAGAGTCAGAATGGTTGGTAGGTGATCAAATACTTATATCATGCAATAAAATGCACAAACATTATTTTAAAAACATACAATATGATTTTCTACGTCTGTTTTTTAGATTCTGTCTCTCACAGTTGACCTCTCCGTTCTTTGTTGGCAGAATAACTTTATATGTATAGGGTCAGTCAGTTAAAAAGTTGTGTTTTTAATGTTGCGTTCATAGGTGTGTGAAGGGTTATCCTCCCAACTCGCCCTACATTGGCAGCTCTCCAACTCTGTGCCATCTTCTGCTCCACAAAGCCCCATTCTGCTGTTTACGTCTTGACCAGGTAAGTCACTGCCACCGGTTTTCATTGATTCACTTTTTTGATCCTGAACAGGGTCACAGCAGAGCAGGTGCCTAGCATAGGGCACAAGGCAGAAGCATCCCTAGGCAGGGCGCCAATCGTAGAGCATGCAAACATTCACACTAAGGGCACTTTAGAGAGACCAATTAACATGTTGGTGGACTGCGGGAGGGAGCCTGGAGTAAACCCACGTAGACAGGGGAGGACAAGCAGATTCCACACAGAAAGGACCAAGACCGCTTTACAGTGCTACCCACCAAGCCACCGTGCCACCCGATCAGTTTTCATTTTCTTCAAAAACCTACTTAATGCAGCACACTTTAGCCTCAAACCAAGCTTTAGATCTCTGCCTTGTAGCAGAGTTAAGCTCCAAACAATAACCGGTAATTCATTTTAAATATTAGAGACAGAACTGAAACTAACTCTACACAATCCAATCAAGCAATCAATTCTAAAGTCATGTTCATGTGCATATTTAAACTGACAGGTTTACCATAAAGTTGTTTATGCACTTCATTGCCCCAAGCTGATGAAAAGCTCTCTCCTTACAGAGCATAAAAATAATATATAACAATTATAACAGTTAGTACCGCTGTTATCAATAAAGTTTTTTTTTACATTAATATTATGATTATTGTTGTTGGTATTGTGTTCAAATCTGGTTCTTATCAATTCCAATTTTCAATTTTCAACATGGTAAAAAACAATGTGTAGGTATATATTGAATATATTTATTTCTTATATTTCAACTTTAGCATTAAGCATTTTTTCTTCCGATTAGAACCTATTATAAGAAAAACACTTAAAGTGGCTTAATGCTCTCCGGTAGTGAGTAATCTCTACTGCTTAAATGACAAACTAAAACAGATATAAATGGGCCGAAAAAGTTTGTGATTTATTTCCTTTTGGATCAGAGGTTCATAATTTCAAACCACTTATTAATAGTATTAACTGAGGATATTGGTTTACTTTTGTATGTTTGAGTACATTATGCCACGTAAAGGTATGTTCACATGAAGCGTGTTAGACTCCCTGGCTAACGCAGCACTTGCGAGAAGAAAAGGCACTTTGTCATGCAATGTACAGTGCTGAAGCATTTCATGCTGGTGCTTCAGATCCGTTGCCATTTTAGAGACAAAATATCCTTTACGTTAGATCAGCACGTACTGCATCTAGCATTTTCTCTGAAAGTAGTACTGAACATTTGCCGCTAATGCTATAGCGGTGCGTACAAAAGCAAGATAGATGATACATAGATGCTTCCTTAATACAGACGTATTTGTAAAGTTGTGTTTTTAATGCACAAGTTGCATTCGTATGAACTGATAAGTTAAATAGATATTTAATTTTCTTAACCCTCCAATCATCCATGGGGTCAGTTTGACACCATTCAATGTTTATCATTCAAAAATAGTAGCTGACTTTTTTTCTTTTGCTTCATATTTCATGACTTTTCCTAATTTGATGGGGACAACTGATAACGCATAAAATTGTCATAATGATATTTTTTCAATGTGCTGAACACATATTGCACGCATTGGTCTTCGTCAGGGGTCTCTGAAAAGCAACTTATTCTCGATAAAATGACGTTTTTATTATTACATTTATTATTTATTCTTATTATCTAATATTAAACTTTGAAGTTTACACCACATATTTATGTGAAAGGAATAATGTAAACCAAGAGGTTACCCATTATATGATTACTTCAGTGCATATAAACATATTGATCAGATTACTGACAAAATCTGATTTTCTGCAGTAATCTGTAATCAGTGTTTGTCTGTGTACTCTGATCCTGGACACGGATCTTCAAAAAGAAATTTGGAATTATGGAATTGATTAAATGGTCTCTCAATGCTATTGACACCATCTTATCGACGAGAAGCCTTGGCTCTAGGGAGGTGGATCAGCTGTTCAAAGTCCCTTACCACTGTCCAACATGATTAAAGGTGTGAGCAGAGCCATAGGCACTCCATAGGAATGGATTCAATCTCGGAGAAGATTTGGTTCTGACCTTGAAATTGGATAAATTGAGGACCACAATTCATGAGTGTTCTGTGTAAAATTGGGATCACTCGATCCAAAACAAGCATCTATTATCTGGTTTCGGCACCCATCTTATCTTTGGTTTGGCCTTGAGGTCGAGCAGCAGAGAGTGTAAACTCCCCCAGAAGATTCCGCTGCTGTGGAAACCTGGCACCTCCCCCCGTTTTCTCCATTGGACTGCTGAGGGTGGCTCGCATGGAAGTGTTTTACTGTTACGGACACAGACTGGTGCATTCGGGCAAGCGACTCTTTGTCTACCCCTCCCTTCCAACCTATGACTTCGCCTTCCTTTTTCTCGGCTCATTTTCCCCGAGCGCTGCTAAACGTGGCTGTTACAGATCGCTTGTTGATGCTGGTCCCCTCTCCAAATTCCCTTTACCCTTCTCTATGGCTAGTCTTTTGTTAATGTCATTTATGTCATTAATGTCGTTTATGTGCTAAGGAGTTTTTCGTGCTCACATACTGTACCCCTTAAGGAGAGTAGGTGGGCGGGGTTTTTTTTATCTACAAACTTTCCCAATGTTTACCATATTTTAACTGAAATTTCCCCATTGTGGGACTAATAAAGGATTATCTTATTTTATCTTAATCTGAGTGTATATTAAAAGTTCACTAATCAGATGACTACTTGTCCATTGCACCGGATTACCGTTTTAAACGTAATTATCCACACCTTTGTTATTCGATCTCTTGATATAATAAATAAAAGATATTTTCATCCCCTAACATGCTGTTTGAACTAACCCACTATAGCCAATGCCAATCAGGAAAATACATGAGGCAACAGACGTGATGAACGAAACCCTGCTTGTCAGAGAGGTGAGACCCCCACCCCCCCCCAAACTGTATATAACAGACAAGCAGGACTAGGAATTGGGAGAGTATGGAAACTGCAAATGAATAAAAATGCAGTGTTCCTTACATTTACTTTAACTTTTTAATTGCAAACAGTATAAACCTAGGATATTTCATGTTTTGTCTGGACAACTTCATTTCATTTTTTTAATAAACATCCGTTCTGTCATTTGAGGTCTGCAACACATTTCAAATGTTGGAACAGAGGTAATTTAGAGCTAGTTATGAATTAAGGCCGTGTTGTGTGATTCCAAATAGGCGATATCCACAGGTGACTATGATGATAATTTGATACAAAACTAGTATCCACAAAAGGCTGGAAAAAGACTCTGGGGAGAAATGATGGCCAGAGGAGAGAAGATTATCACCTGTGTACCTTAAGAGAGAGATAAATTGTAAGATATTTAGATATCTACAGTGCATAATATAATTAAACAGTTCAAGGAATTTGGATGAGTTTCAGTCCATAAAGGCCCAAGGCACAACCTTGAGCAGAAAACCTGTGCTATTCGATTCCTCAGACAGCACTCTATCAACTGCCACTCAACAACAGCTTATATTAACAACTTGGCAAGGGATTACTTTGAACTTGAATACGGACTTACATTGACAAATGCCACTTAACACTATACTGAGCAAAAAAAGAAGCTTCATGTTAACTATGCCCAGAAGTGGCATCGAATACTCTAGGCTCAGAGGCATCTGGGATAGATCATCACACAGCGGAAACATATAGCCAGATGAATCCCTATTCCATTTTCTGGAAGAAATGGACAGTGTGTGCACTGTCCAAAAACGAAGGACCATCCAGACTATTATCAAGTATAAATCCAAAAGCCAGGGTCTTTTATGGTATGGGGCTGTGTCAGAGCCTTTGGTAAAGGTTATTTACACTTCTTCTGTGATGGCAGCATTAAAAAAGTACATTTGAGTATTTCTTTAAGGAACCCGGTTTTAATACATTGCAGTAATTTTCTCACACATTTTTTTTACCTCATTACTATCTCTAAAATCTATTTTTCCGGAATGTGTTGCAGGTCTGAAATGCAGGAATGGATATCTATTCAAAAATAAAATTAAGCTGATCACACACAACATTCAATACCCTGGATTCATAATTTCTGCTATGAAATAAGTCATTTCAATTCAAGTACATGAAAGGGACGCTATTTTATTTGTATTTGCATTTTCCATACCGTCCCATCTTTTTCTGATTTGAGGTTGTACACTGATATAATTGAACGCGGGATTCATTTTGAATATACAGGAATCAGGTATCAGTTTCCCCTTTGGAAGCACTGAGATTGGCCTCCCTGCCTAAATGATTCTATTGACTGTAGGAATGAATTATTCTAATGCTGATGCGCTTTACTGTTACAGGCTTGTCAGCATGTTAGATTTGAAGATGCAAAGGCATATGGCTTTAAAAACAAGCTCATAATTGTATCAGCTGAAACAGCAGGAAATGGCCTTTACAACTTCATTGTGCCTCTGAGGGCTTATTATAGACCCAGGAGGGAACTCAACCCAATTGTACTGCTGCTGGACAATCAGTAAGTAAACACACACACACACACACACACACACACACACACACTTACGCATATACACAGACTCCCTGGTACATCTCAGAGCACAGCAAACTTTTCTGACAACTACATGTCCCACAAGTATAAAAAGCTCTGACATGCTTATCTTGCCATTAAGTTGATGCTTTCCCCAAGGGAATTTGCATAAAGAATATAAGTTTGAAAATATATGGTTAAGGTTAGATGAAATACAAATTTGTGTGTGTGTGTGAGAGAGAGAGAGAGAGAGAGAGAGAGAGAGAGAGAAGCCACAAAGAGCTTTACAGTTATGACCTTGGGTGTGTGTGTGTGTGGGTATGTAGAAAGATGAGAAGTGTGAGCAGAACAGCTTCAAATCAAATGTACCATATTAAGTGTAATTTCACAAAATACATAGAAACAGGGATTTGCACTTGTCTACGAGCCACAGATTCCCTTGACATTGACACTAAAACAGAGTGAGAGAAAAGAGAGTAAGCCAGATACATACGAGCAAGCAAATGTATATGCATCAAGCCACAGAAGGTTTACAGGTAAATTTGTCCTGTTGTCCTTAAAGTCCATAGAGAATTGGTCTGAAAATTTTGATAAAGACATTGACTGGCTTGCACAGAACCTTGACCTCAAGTCCATCAGACAACATGAAAATGCACTGGATTGCTACAAATGAATCCGAAAGCCCTCTTAGAATAACAAAGGCTGTTGTAGCAGCAAAGGTTTGGGGCAAACTCCATACTGATACCCATCTTTTGGGTGTAATTCTTTTGGTTGTCCACAATTTTTTTTTTCTATATAGTGTGTTTACACATTCACTACTACCCTATTTAGTGAGGGAGTGAGTGAGTGAGGGAGGGAGGGAGGGAGTGAGGGAGGGGTGGATGGATGGATGGATGTGTGTATGTGTGTATGTATGTATGTATGTATGTATGAAGGCAGGGAGGAAGGAAGGAAGGAAGGAAGGAAGGCGAGACGGGCAGGCGAGACGGGCAGAGTGGTGTGATGCCCTGTATCTGACTGCTGTTATTTCTTTTGTTTGTTTGTTTCATGGAGGCCTTTAAAATTGCTGACATTCTCAACAGGATAAAAATGTAAGATTTGAATTCATCTTAAAAAACTGTATAAATCTTAATGGTTTAATTTGCCTTGCTGTTTGCTCTAGGCCTGATGAGCACTTCTTAGAAGCAATTTCCTGTTTTCCAATGGTATATTACATGGTTGGAGCTATTGACAAGTAAGTATTTATTAATTACTGTTAAATACTTATTGTTAATTATTATGACACTTCTTTTGGAAGTTATCTATCCATGTACAGTATTTTGCTTGACTTTAGTGAAACAGTCAGCCAGAAGAAAATGTGAAATGTGTGTTTAGGTCAATCTTTCGAAAAGAAGCAAACTGACCATTTTAAAAGGTTTCCTTAAACTACTGGTTACATCATTTATTTCAAGCGACTAGGATTTAGGACCCAGTTGCAAGAGCTGTTGATGTTTTAGACACTGGGGATCACTGGAGATGAAACCAGCTGTTTTTGAGAGGAAGGAACTTCCTTCTTAATATATATTGCTAATAAAGATATGTCAACATGAAAAATCCCCTAATGAAATATACTCTAATTTTGTGAGCAGTGTATATACACCTGGTCTTGCCTTCCCTACTGTCTATAATATGGATGTTACTGCGGACCTCTTGGTGAATGATAGTGTCTCTATGATGCGCTCAAAAATATTTTTCCCAGTTGGTAAACTTTGTGAAGGGGTAGATCATTGGTCTAGGTGAAGTGGGATGGATGTTTTGACAAATTGCAAGCTATCTAGATCACTGTGACCTACCTGCTAGGAGGTACTGGGAGCAATAGTCCAGTGAAGGCTACAGATATGCCAGGCGGATTCTTATCTTTGCATCCTACATGAAACTTGAAAGACTGAAAATGGAAATTATTTCTATCTTCATATTCCATCTTTACAGCATTTTAAGATTGCTATTCTCTTTTCTGTCAGCAGGCATCGTAAGCGTTCACTTGTACTAGTATTTGACATTAAGACGTGAATAAGTAAGATTAAGATCTGGATTTTTTTTGTGGTATAAGTCTTAAGTCTGCCGATGTTAAAGCAGTTGGATGTTGATTAGATGGATGGATTGGATGGTAGACTGCACATAACTTTACATGAAGACCAAAGAAGATGAAAGGAGAGAGACAGTATACCCAAGACCCTATCAAGCACTTATGTGGGTACTTATGGATGGAGAGATCCTAGAATCCAGTAAAATTGCAAGATGCTATTGGGAATAGATTATATTATATACTATGGGAATATACTAAGGGAATAGATTCAAAATATACAAAATAAAATTATTCTAAAATAAATTCTTAAACTGATTATTTTTCAAATTCTAATCATACATTTTCACCCAATTTATGCAGATTTTTTAAATTTATAATGAAATTTGTTCTATTAAATTCAAATTAGAAGCATTTTTACTGGTGATCTCGTGGTTTTGGAACCAACTGTATTTATACTGTTTTATTGATTGTCTTTGATGCGGATTTTCTGATTTTTTTACTTTTGGACAGTTTGGACAGCCTGTTACAGTGCGGGGTGCTGTATGCTGATAACCTGGTTGTGGTGGATAAGGAGAGCACGATGAATGCAGAGGAAGATTACATGGCTGATGCTAAAACCATCGTGAATGTTCAGACCATGTTCAGGTCTGTTTATTTATCACTCATTCACTTTGTCTTGTTTGTACCATGTCCAGAGTTGTGGACTCGAGTACAACTCAAGTCCCACATTTGATGACTTGAGACCCGACCTGGTCCGACCCGACCCGACAAAATCAAAAAAGAAATTGCGACTGGACTGGACTTGACCTAAAATAAAGCCTCCACAGTCCTATTTTCAACATAACCATTCATTATAAGTGTTAAAAAAATATCAAATAGCGTAACTGAGCCTACACCTTGCTCGTATGGAGTAAAAATCCCGGAGGCACAGGGGGGGCATGTCCAGCCTTCAGACTGAGTGTGAGTATAAGTATGGAATGATCTAATCTAACAGAATCTTAACTGAAAAGCATCATGAGGATGATTTCAGAATGAATTTGCACTGTAGCCATTAAATATGCGGTACTGGTCTAATCTCAGAGTATGCTACATTAGCTTTACAAAAACAGATTTTGGGCATTAAGTAAAGTTATAAAAGCAGAAGAAATGCTTCTATAATTAACCTACCTAAATTAAACCAAACATTCTTCAGAATGACTTGGGACTTTTCCTGGGACTTAGTGACTTGTTCCCACCTCGGGCAATGTGTGTTTTTACGTCTGTGTAACTTTCCATCCTTGTCATGCTCTCTCTGAAGGTTGTTCCCCAGTCTCAGTATCATTACGGAGCTGACTCACCCATCCAATATGCGCTTCATGCAGTTCAGAGCCAAGGACAGCTACTCCCTTGCCCTGTCCAGACTCGAGAAGGTGAGCAAGGTGTGCTAACCTTTTGTGTTGTGAGAAACTGTCATTAGACTGTTGAGAAATACAGTTTATAGGAATAATGTAAAACCTGGTTAGAGGGAAAATATACAACATACAATTGGTTCAAATGCCCTAGCGCACCACTGCGTTGGCCTAGGTTTCATGCCTGGTCTTGCTTTTCGGCCAATTCGGTTGTAACATGTAGACAGGACTGGCTTTGTCTGGGGAAGGGGAGGCAGGTTGGGGAACTCCACTGGCTCTGTGATAGCGAACCTTAGCCTACCCTCAACTGGACTGGCATCCCATCTAGAGCATGCTTATGCAGTCTCTGCATGTCCACATAAGTTTACTCTGGATACTCTGGTTTCCTTCCACAGTTCAAGACATGCTAAGTGCATTAAGTTTTTTGATTACACTAAAATTGGCCCCCAACCTGAGTGTATATGTCTAGTTTCAATATAATCTCGAGTGTTGTAACTTTGTGCCTGTCGTTAAATATCCTTCTAGAGCAACGTTAAAGAAACTAAACAAACAAAACTGTTATTTTGAAATAGGACTAGCACAAGCCAGAGCCCAAAGACATGCATTAGGTTAATTGATTATGCTAAGTTGGCCCAATCAGTATGTACTAGATTCGATATAACCTTGTGTGTCAGTCTAACCTTGTTTCTGTTGTTAAACAGGATGCTGAAAGCAACGTTAAATAAACGAAACAAATAAACAATCCGAAAAATATGCATTGAATACACAAATAAAAACAGCGTAATAAAATCCAATCTCAGTATCATGAATCAAATCGAATCTTGTCCAGTGTGTTGTTACACCCCTATGTAAATGTGTGTAATATTGTATTTTGAGATGTCACTGTGCTTGTATTACACTGAGGTGTGTGTGTGTGTGTGTGTGTGTGTGTGTGTGTGTGTGTGTGTGTGTGTGTGTGTGTGTGTGTGTGTGTG